>RJWM01010055.1:0-65196 GCA_004363535.1 Dasyprocta punctata | reverse complement strand
GAAGACTATTCACAGAAATAATAGCAGAAAACTTTCCAAACATGGCAAGAGAATCTGAAATACAGGTAACTGAGGCATACAGAACTCCAATTAACCACAACCAAAATAAATACTCACCCAGACATATAATAATAAGGGTATCAGAAATACAGCACAAGAACAAAATACTAAAAGCTGTCAGAGGAAAGAAACAGATCACCTACAAAGGAAAGCCTATCAGAATCACGGCAGACTTCTCAACACAAACCTTCAAGTCAAGAAGAGCTTGGAGTGAAGTATTTCAAATCCTGAAAGAAAACAACTTTCAACCCAGATTGATGTACACTGCAAAACTATCCCTAAAAATTGATGGAGAAATAAGATACTTTCATAACCAAGAACAGCTGAAGAAATTTATGGCCACCAAACCAATACTACAAAGAGTACTGAAAAACACTCTAGAAAGAGACAAAGATAGCCACAATCTTAAGAACAACAACAAAAGGAAACCACTAAGCAGGGCAAGTAATTAAACAGAAAATGTAGAAAACCAATAACAGAAAGATATCATGACAGGGATGAGCCGGTACATATCAGTTATATCAATCAATGTAAATGGTCTCAACTCACCAATAAAAAGAAACAGACTAGCAGAGTGGGTTAAGAAACAAAACCCAACAATATGCTGGGTACAAGAAACACATTTCACGCAAAAGGAAATTCACACACTAAAAATCAAAGGCTGGAAAACAATACTCCATGCAACGGGAACCCAGAAAAAAGCAGGGGTAGTTATTATGCTTGCAGACAATGCAAACTTCAAACCAAGAATGATCAAAAGAGATAAAGAAGGTCACTACATGCTTGTGAGGGGAAAACTTCAAGAGGAAGAGATTACAATTATAAATATATATGCACCGAATATGGGAGCACCCAACTATGTAAGACACTTCTTAATAGACATGAAAAACCAAATAAACAATAATACAGTTATAACAGGGGACCTTAACACCCCATTGTCACAGAGAGACAGATCAACCAAACAAAAAATCAGCAATGAAATAGCAGAACTAAATCAAACTTGTATACTGAGTATTCCACCCATCAGCATCAGAATACATATTCTTCTCAGCTGCACATGGGTCACTCTCTAAAATAGATCACATACTGGGTCCACAAAACATGCTTAAGTAAATGCAAAGGAACTGAAATAATTCCATGCTTATTATCTGACCATAGCGCAGCAAAATTGGAAATGAATGACAAAAAAACCTACAATAACTGCATAAACACATGGAAACTAAATAATACTCTCCTAAATAACCAATGGGTCACAGAAGAAGTTAAAGAAGAAATTAAACAATATCTACAATTGAATGACAATGCAAATACAAATTACCGGAACCTGTGGGATACAATGAAAGCAGCCCTCAGAGGGAAATTTATAGCACTAAATTCTTATATCAGAAAAACGGAAAGAACACACATAAACAACCTAATGCTGCACCTCAAACTTCTAGAAAAAGAAGAGTAAGTCAAGTCCAAAGCCCAAAGAAGGGAGGAAATTATTAAGATTAGAGCAGAAATTAATGCAATTGAAACTAAGAAAACAATACAAAGAATTAATGAATCAAAGAGTTGGTTCTTTGAAAGAGTAAATAAAATTGATAAACCCCTAGCCAACCTTATCAAGAAGAGGAAAGAAAAAATTCAGATTCATGCAATAAGAAATGAAAAGGGTGAAATCACTACAGAACCGGTGGAAATACAGAAGATCATCAACACCTACTTCGAAAACCTTTACTCACATAGATTTGATAACGCAGAAGAAATGGGCAGATTCCTAGAAACCTATGAATTACCAAAGCTGAATCAAGAAGATGTAAAGCTGCTGAATAACCCAATATCAGCTTATGAAATTGAAAATGTAATTAAGACCCTACCAACAAAGAAAAGCCCGGGCCTTGATGGATTCACTGCTGAATTCTATAAGAAATTTAGGGAAGACTTAATGCCAACACTCCTCAAACTCTTCAATGAAATCGAAAGGGAAGCAAGTCTCCCTAACTCATTCCTGGAAACAAGTATTACCCTAATACCAAAACCAGAGAAAGACCCAAACAAAAAAGAAAATTACAGGCCAATCTCCCTCATGAACATAGACGCAAAAATCCTCAATAAAACACTGGCAAATAGAATATAGCAAGTTATCAGAAAGATTATACACCATGATCAAGTGGGATTCATCCCAGGAATGCAGGGATGGTTCAACATACACAAATCAATAAATGTAATACACCATATCAACAGGGCCAAGGACAAGACCACATGATCATCTCAATAGATGCAGAAAAAGCTTTCAACAAAATCCAACACCCATTCATGACAAAAACCCTACAGAAAATCGGAATAGATGGTCTCTACCTCAACCTGATAAAAGCTATATATCATAAACCAACAGCCAACATCTTATTGAATGGAAAAAAACTGAAAACTTTCAACCTAAAATCAGGAACAAGACAAGGATGTCCATTATCACCACTCCTATTCAATATAGTCCTGGAAATATTAGCCAGAGCAATCAGACAAGAGAAAGAAATAAAGGGAATAAGGATAGGAAAGGAAGAAGTGAAATTATCATTATTTGCAGACAATATGATACTCTACATATAAGACCCCCAAAAATCCATTAGAAAACTTCTAGAAGTAATAACCAAATTCAGTAATGTAGCTGGATACAAAGTGAACACTCAAAAACCAATAGCATTCCTGTACACAAACAACAAACTCACTGAGAGAGAAATAAGGGAAACCACACCTTTCACTATAACATCCAAAAAAATGAAGTACTTAGGAATCAATCTAACAAAGGAAGTAAAAGATCCATACAATGAAAATTACATTACTCTAAAGGAAATCGAAGAAGATTTCAGAAAATGGAAAGATACTCCCTGTTCATGGATAGGAAGAACAAACATCGTGAAAATGGCCATTCTCCCAAAATTATTATACAGATTTAATGCAATCCCAATCAAAATACCACCTGCCTACCTCACAGAGCTAGAGAGAGCATTCCTGAAATTCATTTGGAACCAGAAAAGACCTAGAATAGCAAAGGCATTTCTGGGCAACAAAGGGAAGGCAGGAGGCATCACAATCCCCGACCTGAAACTATACTACAAAGCTACTGTGATAAAATCAGCAAGCTACTGGAATCAAAACAGACCTGAAGATCAATGGAATAGATTAGAAGATACAGCCACAACTACAAACACATTCAGCCACCTCATGTTTGACAAAGGGGCCAAACAGGCACATTGGAAGAAAGACAGCCTCTTTAACAAATGGTGCTGGAAAAACTGGCTTTATATATGCTGTAAACTAAAACTAGACCCATGCCTATCACCATACACTAAAATAAAGTCAAAATGGATCAAAGATCTGAATATAAAGACAGAGACACTAAGCTTACTAGAAGACAGAGTACGTAAAAATCTCGATGACATAGGAGTAGGCAGAGAGTTCATGAACAAAAATCAGATAGCATGGGAAACACTTCCCAGAATCAACACCTGGGAATCTCACCCTACTAAAAAGTTTTTGCATGTCAAAGGAAATCTCCAACAGAGTGAAAAGAAAACTCACAAACTGGGAAAATATCTTAGCTAATTGTCCATCAGACAAAGGACTTCTATCTAAAACATACAAAGAATTAAAAGAAATCAGGCCCCTAAAATTCAAGGACCCAATCCAAAAATGGGCATCTGAGATGAATACACACTTCTCAGAGAAAGAAATACAAATGGCAAATAAATATATGAAAAAATATTCAACATCAATGGTCATTTGGGAAATGCAAATTAAAACAACGCTGAGATTCCATCTCACTCCAGAAAGAAAGGCCAAGATTAAAAAATCAACCAACAACAAATGCTGGAGGGGCTGTGGGGAAAAAGGAACTCTTCTCCACTGTTGGTGGGAGTGTAGACTGGTGCAGCCACTGTGAAAGTTAGTGTGGAGATTCCTCAAGAAGCTAGGATTGGAGATCCCATTCAACCCAGCTATCCCACTTCTGGGCGTTTTCCCAGAAGAATTGAAAACATCATACCACAGTGATATCTGTGCACCCATGTTTATAGCTACACAATTTGTAATAGCCAGATCTTGGAAACAACCCAAGTGCCCATCAATCAAAGACTGGGTAAAAAAGATGTGGTATTTTTATACAATGGAGTACTACTCAGCTATTAAGAAAGATTGCATTAAGACTTTTATAAGTAAATGGTCACGACTTGAGACCATACTCATAAGTGAGATAAATCAAACCCACATGTGTAAATACCGTATTGTCTCCCTAGTGTAAGAAATGGAAAAAGTATATATGATCCAAAATCTATAATAAATACTATGTAAGGGTAAAAAGCAGCTTGAAGAGCAAAAGTAATTGAGAAGGGAAAAGGGGGAAAGAGAAAAGGGAAAAGGAAAAGATATAAATCTGTATATATGTATATGTAAGATAACTAAAAAGAACACACTGCTGAATGTATTTGTTATTGAGAAAGAACAATTAATACTCATATGATTGGATCAGTTTTACATGTCTATATCTGTTAATGTAAGTAACCATTTTGAAGATAACAATACGCAGTATTGCAACCATTGTCAAGTTTCTATCATCCTGTTTCGTAAACCTGCAATGTTACTGTTGTGCATTTACTCTAGTCATTTGTTTGTCTCTTTTGCTTGTTGTCTTTGTTATATATGTCTTTTTTTCTTCTTTGCTTAAATAAAAAAATAATAATAAAAAAGATAGCATTTTAGAAGAATTTTATTTATTTTTACACATTTATTTTATTTTAAACAAGATGCTTTACTTTTTATATTTTATGAAAAAAGGTAAAACAAAATTTCATAGCAAAATAATAGGAGAATAACAATAGTTGAAACACTGCATATTGTTAACTTTAAAGTAGTTATTCAGAGTGCAAGATAAGGGCATTAAAATTTCACCAACCAATATTAGCACAAACCCTCCTTTTCAGTGAACTAGGACACATTAATAGTATAACAGACTTCATTTTATTCCCTTTCCCTTTCATGCTTTCCCATTTCCTCAATCCTAGTTCCTTATTCCTTTTGAACAATTTCCTCCCATTTCACAATATCTATTGTACATTTTAGACCTTTACTTAAGGTCTTATATCATGAGCATGTGGAATGCTTCTTGTTTTGGATATTAAGAATTTAAATATTATCTTGACAAAAACTTATAGCCAATAGAACAGCATTTCCCAATTTGCACTTTAAAGAACAAAATATTTATTAATCAGTGTTACTGAAAACAAAGAAGAATGTTCCTTCATCTAATAGCCTTGAGATACTCTAGGTAAAGAAAAATCCAAATTGATTTCATTGCCTCAGGAATTTATGATTTTTCTAGTCTAGGAGACTTAAAACTCAGTAAGAAGAGGATGAGAAGCTGCATTTTCCAAATTTATTTGATGATGGAGACCTTTCTGGTAAAAATATTTTTATTTCCCACAAACATTGTAAAAAATTTCTTTTCTTCCCACATCTTCAACAGCATTTGTTATTGTTTGATTTCTTGGTGATAATCATTCTTTCTGGAGTAAGATGGCATCTCAATGCTGTTTTAATTTGCACATAACTCGGAATTTAAACTTTCAAGAGGAAATGATCTGCCATGGAAGTGGGGTGAGCACTTAAACAGCACAAAGTTCATCCAAGAATTTTAGATGTTAGAACAATTGGACAGAGATTCTGAATATGTTTTGAATCATTAATCACTGACCAGGCATGCAATCCCAGCACTCAGGAGGCTGAGGCAGGAGGATCCCCATGAGTTCAAGGCCATCCTGGGATATATAGCAAGTTCAAGGCCAGCCTGAACTACATGGTGAGATCCTGTCTCAAAAATAAAATAAAATAAAATAAAATCATTAATAATATAAGGGAAACAAAGATGTAAGGACATGAAAGTATGAAAAAAACAGATACTTATAAAACTATGCAAATATAGCTTCTAGAAATAAAAAAATATTTATATAGTCATTATGTTTAAAACTCAATGGGTAGAACAGATGACATATCAAACACACCTGAAGAAGGAAATTGGTGAAGGTATTTCTAAGAATTACCAGGAAAGAAAGAAAGACAAAGCAATGGAAAAGTCTTTGGTTTAATTCCTAGTGCTAAGGGTCACTCTAGGGCCTCATGCATTCTCAGCAGGCATTCTACCGCTGAGCTATACCTAAGCTGGAAAATGTTTTAATTTTAGAAAAACTAAGGATAAAATGAGAAGAATTAAAAACTTTGAAAACATGCAGATAAAAAATACAAAGAAGAGGCAACTTTCCCAGAAATAAAGAAACATGAGAATCCTCTAACTCAGGAATCACTTCGATAACAAACATAATAAATAAACATAAGCCCATACTTAACACATCGTAGAAAAAAAATACCTGCAAAATACTAAAGACACAGAGACTGTTTTTATGTGAGGCATAGAGAAAACATAGACTGCCTAAGAGGAACAATAATCAGATTGACAATAGACTTTTCAACTGCAATAATAGAACACAGAAAACAATGGAAAATATTTTCACAGTGTTTAGAGGGGAAAAAAATCATCATAAAATTCTAAAATCCAGTTAACCTATTAATCAAGACTGAGAACAAATAAGGAAATTTTCAGACCAACTGAGACAGATTTTAAGAAATAACAAAGCTTCATTTGAAAAAATACATATAAAGCGTTATTTCAGCATATAAGAAAAGCCTGAAAGGGTATGGCATGTCATTGTGTAAAGACAGCATTGAGATGTTTGTCATTTTAAATAGTAAGTATTTTTCATCAAACAAAGAAATGGAATTTAAAAAAGAAAAGATTGGGGTGCAAAAAATGGACAAAGAAACTGGTAAATACATGAATATAATGAAGATCTTGCTAAAATATAAGAATGATAATAACGGCAGAAAAAGTGAAAATAAGTATTACTGGACACAAATATGAAAGCTGGGAGGACATATAGTGCATATAATGCTTAACAATAACATAAAATACCAAGTCTTAGGGTAGGCAATACCCAGCTGTATGGTACATACTTTCCAGTGAAACTAGGTGTAGGTGTAGGAAGGGCAGAAATAAAGAAAACTACATTAACCAATAAAGTGAAAGATAGGAAAGTTAAGGCAAAGAAAAGACAGGGTAAGCATATTAGCTTTCACATTGCTGAACATAATACCTGATAAGCACAACTAAAGGAGAAAGATTTAATTTACCTCACAGTTCAGGGGTGTCAGTCCATGGTCAACTGACTCCAAGTAGAAACATCATGTGTGTGGTACAACAAAGATACTCACTTCATTTCAGCCAAGAAGCAGAGAAGGGAAGCAGTGCAAGTGAGACAGAGTCAAAAGACCAGACAGAGATCCCAGGGCCATGCCTCCACGACACACTTAGCAGTATGCTCCACTCATCCTTCAAACCAACTCCAAAGCCAATTCTGTTGACACTCCACCCTAACTACCACAGTAAGTGAAAGGGAAAAGTAAATCTGTAATCATAATATATGTATATTCATCAAATAAAAGAGATTCTCAAATTTCTTTATAAAAATCAACACCTGGTTATATTTTTATACTAAATATACTTAAAATATACTGTGAAAGGAGTATAAATAAAGGAATAAAGAAAAGACATGCCAGAAAAGTATAAATCAAATAAAACCTGGCATTCCTACGCAATATGAGACAAAACAGACTACAAAGCAAAAATGTTTAAGGAGAGAAAAAGATATTCACTGCATAGTGATAAGATCATCAAGAAGACATTGTCATTTTAAACTTATATTTATTTAACAATATAGCCTCAAGATAGACAAAGTTGTTAGGATTACAAAAACAAGCATTCAAAAACATTGTGGGAGATTGCTGCATACATCTCTGAGTATTTGCTAGATTAAGGAGAATAAAAAATAGGAAAGACATCAAAAACGCACAGAACACTATTACCAAGATCAAATGTATGTCCGTATACCTTGAATTCTCAAATTAGAAAAAAACATTATTTTCAAATACATTGAAATCATTTTGTAAATACTCATGGCAGTGGGTAAAAACCGATATAAATGCATTGAGATTTAGAGGGGCTCTTCTTACTCTAAATGGCATTTGTCAGACTTTTATTAGAAGCTTCATGTTCTGTCAAGATGCTTAATCAGAGGCAAAAAATGAGAACGTTGAAGAGGCTAAGTAAAGGAAGAAATGGTACTTCAAAGTCTTAGAAATGGACCCCTTCAGTTCAATCCAGTGGCCAAGATCTAGCTCATATAGGTTTTTAAAAGGGGCTAGGATGAAATTTTGTTTACACTTTAGAAAAAGACTACGGGAAGAGTCTCCTGAAGAGTGCTCTTCACTGAAGTAGGTGCAAAGAAAAGAGAGCAGAATTTAGAATGTGGACATAGAATTCAAGACGCCATGTACTTGGGATTCACGGTGTCCGTAGGAGCTGAGCCACTCTCTCCACCTCTTAGAGGCCACCAGCCTTTCATTTGTTCTCCTCTGCACACACACCTGCTCCAACTTCCTCCCTTACGCCAGCTGCCTTGTTCATCCTTCAGCCTGCCAGGCCCCAAGACAGCCACTCCAAGGCACTAAGGCTATGAGCCACACACACTGGCAGCAACATCTTCATGATTTCCAAGTACTGCAAAAGAGTGAAGCCATGGAAAACCAAAGTCCCCTGACAGAGCAAAGCCAAGATTCTACCCTGCCATTTCATCAAGGCCAGAAGAAGTGGCAGATACCAATGGTGCATGACCACTGAGGACTGAAAATGCTGTAGGCAGAGAAGCTATAATAGATCTACCATATACATTAACATTTTACCCAGTTCAAACAAGAAAATAAAGATGTAGTTAGTAAGAAGAGACATTAAGATTTGTAAGTGGAAAGAAAAACTTAACAGAGGAATAAAGATCATTTAATATTCATTCAACAAGCATTAATGAACACTTTCCATATGCAAGGAACTAAGCCAGTAAAGCAGCTAGAAATGAATTAAACACCTTTGTGTTTGGTTACATTTATTTTTACCAAGTTCATGAATCATCCCATCAATTGTCTCCTAAGGTGGGTGGTATCAAAACTGAGAATTTACCAGCATGCACAAGCAGGGGTAGGCAAATCAGGGCGTCTGCAGCATGTCACTTTTACTACTGTGGCCATCTGTTCTACAGACACAGTGCTGCTAGGCTGTACAGTAGCCCCTTGCTCCAGGCTTCTCAGAGAACATTACAGATATATTAGTCCCAATTCACTACTACATTTCTACAAGAAAATAAAATACTATTTCCTGGTGGAAAACCTAAAGCACAGTAAGAACACTTAATTCACTACACAGAATTAGTGAGGAGAGAATCCTGATCTAATTCCAACTCTCGTGTGAGAACAGAAAACCCACACCCCAAAAACTGGAACTCACCAGGCACAATTTCAGAATCACTTGCTTCTGATTAGCACTGATTGTTGTGATGAGTTACTTATTAAGGTCAGAGTCAGGAGAATAGAACCAAGAGAAAGCAGAAATAAAATGCCTTTTTCTCAAAAAGATCTGAAGGTTGTTCACAGTCAGTCCTGGGAGGGACCCAAGTAATGGCAATCTCTGTTGCTCTTGTCCCCTTCCCAATGGATAAGCAGTCTTGCTTCAGAGGCACCACTGTATACAGTTGGCCAGAACCTAGCTCTGTGGGCCTGGGCTTATTGGTCATAAAAATTTTCTAAGCTGCTTATTTGTATGCTATGTCTCCTGACTGAATGAAGGGGGTTAAGGGAACGCAATGGGGAAATAGAGCTGGGGTTCCACACAAAACCACTGGGACAATGCGGAATAAGTCTGCCACAGCGGGAAATCTGATCTCCCCCAGCTGCCCTGGAGACCTTCCAGGCAGCTCCTCAGTAAAAGCAGCCCTTCTGCTGCTTTCTAGCATGGTTCCCTCATCAGGTTGCCCTACCTGTGGACTCTGAGGTCAGCTATGGAGCAACACTGAGTAGGAGTCCCACTGAAGCACCACCTGCCTTGCCATAAGAAAGACTCACCTTAGAGTCAGCCATTGTGACTACAACTTTGTTTCTACTATTCTGTCCTAGAATTTGTCACCATGACATTTCTTTTCACCAAAAAAAAAGGATCAAACTTGATACAGCATTACTTCAAATTAAGTTCACTGAGTTTTCAAATGCATTTTTTTCTAGGAAGCGCTAAGGTATGTCTCACCAACCACCTCACTATGCAGAATGATCAACCAAAGTGCCCTGAGATTTGTCCCTATTGTGCATACTGTGCACTTGTGAACTGTGGTGCATCAAGTGATATACTTTATGGAAGCCTGTTTCCCCATCTGCACTGTAAGGACCCTCACACTACCCATCTCCTAGTTAGGATCTAATAAAACAATGTAACCATTTGGTACCTACCACCATAGTAACTGTTTCAGGCAAGGAATCCTCAAAATGCCAAAACTACTGGCTGAAAATAGGGATAAGAAATGGGATCTTTTTGTACTTTCAAAGAACCCCCCTAGGAGACATCTTTTAATTACTAAGTGAAAAATATTAACTTTACAGAGAAGAAAATGCAAAACATCACCCTAGTCAATGAATCAGAGTTAATCCAAGATTCTCTCTTCAACCTTGTTTTCCCTTTCTACAGTTTTAGTTACACACAGTCAGTTATGGTCTAAAAACAGTAAATGGAAAATTCCAAAAATAAACAATTTGGCATCCTCACTAGTTGCACAGAGGATCCAGCCTCTGCCCAACCCAGATCCCAGTGCAATCCATCAGGGGAATACCCAGCCAGCCTCACAGGACACAGAGGTACCAAGCCCAACCCAGCCCAGAGCCCCAGAGCTGCTCATCAGGGAGTGACCAGCATAGCCAAAGGCTCTTGGAGAATTTGAGCTTCACCCACCAGAGCACAAGGCCTCAGCTACATAGTTCAGGGGTGCAGCCCAGCTAGCCACATGGTAGGTCCTAGAGGTTCGGAACTCCACCCAGACAGGAGCAAGGCCCCAGCAACATATGCCAGGGGCATGCTCTGGCTAGCCCTGTGCTCCAGAGGCTCTGAACTCCTCACAGCCAGACACAAGGTCCCGGTGGTGCCACACTCCAGGGGTGTGCTCCACCTAGCTACCTGGGTCCTGAGAGTTCTGACCTCCACTCAGCCAGGTTCTGGGCCATGGCAACACACTACAGGGGTGCCCCTGCAGGGAGGACACAGGCTCTGTCCATCCCAGCATCCCAGAGCAACCCAACAAAGTACATCAGGGGAACACATGACCAGCCTCATAGGCCACAGAGCACAAAGCACTGGCACCATAGTTTGGGGGGTGTGCCCTCACTAGCCACAGGAATTTTGGAGGATTGACGCTCTACCCAGCACAGCATTCCAGTGCAATCTATCAGGAGGCTATGAGACCAGCCACACAGGTCCCAGAGGAAATGACAAAATGAAAGAGTAAGATGCAGCCTCAGTCCTCCAGCCCACAGAAAACAAACCCAAGAGACACTGAAATGGAAGACACTGGAAATCACACAACTGAAATTTCTGAAATGATAGCAACTGAAGTAAAGAAACAACTCCATGAAACTATAAAGGTAATCAAATCAGAAATAAGCTCTCAGGTAAAAAAATGAAATGACAAACATTATTAAAGAAATACTGTGTGTATATAAGGAAGATCAAGATAAAAAAATAGAGGAACATAAGAAAATGATGGAAACTTTGAACAATTTAAGACAGAATTCGAATGCATGAAACAGATTCAAAGAAATATTCAGGAAATTAAAAATTGCTTTGCAAGTTGGCAAGACCACTTGAATGAAGCTGAAGATAGACTCTCAGATCTTGAAGACAGCATGGAAGCTTACGATCAAGAAAGAAAAGATCTCTTAAGAATAACAAGGAACCAGTTAACAACAATTCAACAGCTACAAGATGATGCAAAGGGAAACAATATAAGATCAATAGGTGTACACGAAAAAGCAAGGGTCAATACTAATGATCTGCAAAGACTATTTGCAGAAATAATAGCAAACAATTTTCCAAACATGGGGCAGGTAAGTGAGGCACACAGAACCCCAACTAACTATGACCAAAATAAATCTTCACCCAAATGTATAATAATTAGGATATCAGAAATTTGGCACAAGAACAAAATACTAAAACCTATCAGAGAAAAGAAACAGATCACCTACCAAGGAAAGCCTATCAGAATTACAGCAGACTTCATAATACAAACCTTCAAGTCAAGAAGAGTTTGAAGTATTTCAAATCCTGAAAGAAAACAACTTTCAACCCAGATTGATGTATACTGTGAAACTATCTTTAAAAATTGATGGAGAAATAAGATATTTCCATGACAAAGAACAACTGAAGAAATTCATGGCCACCAAACCAACACTACAAAGAGTGCTGAAAGACACTCTAGAAAGAGACAAAGATAACTACAATCCCAAGAACAACAGCAAAAGGAAACCACTAAGCAGGGTGTTGTAGTCAGGGGTTACAAGGAGAACAACTGTATACAGGACACAGAATTTATAATACTGTTTTATGATGGCCACCCAGAGTTAAAACATAAGAAAGTGCAGGAAAATCTGTCTATGACACTAAAGACCCAGAATATTCAGCCAAGGGCCTGGATCCCAAAGTAATGTACTGCATGAGTCCAGCTAAAGACCCAGTGCCCATGACAATGCCTCCCACAAATCCAACTGGAAATCTAAGAACCCATGATAAGGACTCATGCCAGTCTGTTTTATGGATCTGCACTAGGAAGGCCAAAGGTCGGCAGTGGAAGCTAGAAAGTCTGTGCCAGTGGATGAAGGAGCTATGCCAGTAGGTTGAAGATTCTACACTGGAGCCGAGAAGTCATGCTCAAAATAAGAACCAGGGTTCCCCCGAAAAGTACCACAGCCATCCTCAGCGGCAATGAAGTCCAGAGTTCCACCAATGACGAGAACAATTGAGTACGGGTCAAGAAGCCCAGTGTGAAAAGCTTCTCCAGCACACATATTCCCCTCTAGAGCCAGGAAGCAATGCTCAATGTAAGGAGCAGAGCTCCCCCAAAGTGAACTGCAGCCACCAACAGCAACAAGGTCCCAAGCTCCTCCAATGATAATGGCTGAATCCATATTGGAGAAGCTAGGCACAACAGGCTCCTCCAGGAGAACCAACAGCTCGAAACAGCAACACTTAGGAGAACCACAATGCCTCACTCTTCTTCTCTGCATCTCTATTTATGCTGGCAACTTTCCTCGCGTGGGCCATCTATACTCAGCACCATACCCATTTAATTCAGCTGGTGTTAAATTAACCACCAGTTTTTAAACCATAACACAGGGCCAAAAATTAAACAGAAAAAGTAGAAAACCAACAACAGAAAGAGGGTAACATGACAGTGATAAGTCAGTACATATCAGTTAAATCATTCAATGTAAATGGTCTGAACTCACCAATGAAAAGAAAGACTGGAAGATTGGGTTAAGAAACAAAACCCAACAACATGCTACGTATAAGAAACACATTTAACTCAAAAGGAAATTCACAGACTAAAAATCAAAGGATGGAAAATAATACTCCATGCAACAGGAACCCAGAAAAAAGCAGGGGTAGCTATTTTGTTTGCAAACAATGCAAACTTCAAGCCAAGAATGATCAAAAGATATAAAGAAGGTCACTACATACTTGTTCAGAGAAAACTTGAAGAGGAAGAGATTACGATCATAAATATACATGCACCAAATATGGAAGCACTCAACTATGTTAGACAAATCTTAATAGACACAAAAAACCAAATAAACAATAATACAGTTATAATGGGGGACCTGAATACCCCATTGTATTGGGTAATACTATGTACCCCCAAGTCCTCATACTTTTGATGGGGCTGAGTCTAGTGTTTGTGTTCAGTAAGGTCTAGTGCTGGGATTGGCACACACCCAGGGGTGGAGCTGAGATACAGTGTAAGGGAAGGCAGGTCTTCCGCTTCCGCCTCTCTCTCTCTCACCAGCATGCCTTGCAGCTTGCAGCCACCATGAATGGCAGCCACCATGAATGGCAGCCCCGCCACCACATGCTGACTTAGAGCCAACTAAGTAGAACTGAAACTCCCAAGAAACTGTAAGAATAAACCTTTCCTTCCCTAATTTTGGGCATCAGGTATTTTGTCTTGGCAGCGAGCAAAAAGTAACTAAGACACCCTTTGTGACAAAGAGACAGATCAACCAAAACAAAAATCATCAAAGAAATAACAGAACTGAATCAAACTTGAGAACAAATGGACCTAGTAGATGTGTACCGAGTATTCCATCCAACATCAGAATACACATTCTTCTCGGCTGCACATGGGTCATTCTCTAAAATAGATCATATACTAGCCCACAAAACATGCTTAAGTAAATGCAAAGGCACTGAAATAACTCCATGCATATTATCTGACCATAGTGCAATAAAATTGGAAATTAATGACCAAAAAACCACAAGAACCCCTCAAACACATGGAAATTAAATAACACTCTCGTAAACAATCAATGGATCACCGAAGAAATTAAAGAAGAAATTAAACAATATCTACAATCAAATGAAAATGCAAATGCAAATTACCTGAACCTGTGGGACACAATGAAAGCAGTCCTCAGAGAGAAACTTACAGCACTAAACTCCCACATCCAAAAAATGGAAAGAACACACATAAACAACCTAATGCTGCACTTCAAACTTCTGGAAAAAGATGAGCAAGTCAAGCCCAAAGCCCAAAGAAGGGAGGAAATTATAAAGATTACAGCACAAATTAATGCAACTGAAACTAAGAAAACAGTACAAACAATTAATGAATCAAAGAGTTGATTCCTTGAAAGAATAAATAAAATTGATAAACCCCTAGCTAACTTTATCAAAAAGAGGAGAGAAAAAACTCAAATCCATGCAATAAGAAATGAAAAGGGTGAAATCACTACAGACCCTGTGGAAATACAGAAGATCTTTAATACCTACTTCAAAAACCTTTACTCCCATAGGTTCGATAACACAGAAGAAATTGACAGATTCCTAGAAACCTATGAATTACCAAAGCTGAATCAAGAAGATGTAAAACTGCTGAAAAACCCAGTTTCAGTTAATGAACTAGAAAATGTAATTAGAACCTTACCAACAAAGAAAAGCCCAGATCCTGATGGATTCACTGCTGAATTCTACAAAAAATTTAGGAAAAACTGAATGCCAACACTCCTCAAACTCTTCAATAAAATTGAAAGAGAAGTAAGTTTGCCTAACTCGTTCCTGGAAGCAGGTATTACCCTAATACCAAAACCAGAAAAAGACTCAACCAAAAAAGAAAATTACAGGCCAATCTGCCTAATAAACATAGATGCAAAAATTCTCAATAAAATACTGGCAAATAGAATGCAACAAGTCATCAAGAAGATTATGCACCGTGAGATTCATCCCAGGAATGCAGGAATGGTTCAACATATGCAAATCAATAAATGTAATACACCATATCAACAGAGCCAAGGACAAGAATCACATGATCATCTCAATAGATGCAGAAAAAGCTTTTGACAATATCCAACACTCAGTCATGATAAAAATCCTATGGAAAATTGGAATAGATGGCCTCTGTCTCAACCTGATAAAAACCATATATCATAAACCAACAGCCAACATCTTACTAAATGGAGAAAAACTGAAAACTTTCAACCTAAAATCAGGAACAAGACAAGGATGTCCATGATCACCACTCCTATTCAATATAGTTCTGGAAATATTAGCCAGAGCAATTAGACAAGAGAGAGAAATAAAAGAAATAAAGATAGGAAAGGAAAAAGTTCAACTATCATTATTTGCAGATGATATGATACTCTACATAGAAGACCCCCAAAACTCCATTGAAAGACTTCTAGAAGGAATAACCAAATTCAGTAATGTTGCTGGATACAAGGTCAACACTCAAAAATCAATAGCATTCTTGTACACAAACAACAAAGTCACTGAGAGAGAAATAAGGGAAATTACACCCTTCACTATAGCATCCAAAAACATGAAATGCTTTGGAATCAATCTAACAAAGGAAGTAAAAGATCTATACAGCAAAAATTACATTACTCTGAAAAAGGAAATCGAAGAGGATTTCAGAAAATGGAGATATTCCCTGTTCATGGATAGGAAGAACAGACATTGTGAAAATGGCCATTCTCCCAAAATTGTTACACAGATTTAATGTAATTCCAATTAAAATACCACTTTCATACCTCACAGAGATAGAAAAATCATCCCTAAAATTCATCTGGAACCAGAAGAGACCTAGAATAGCAAAGGCAATTCTGGGCAACAAATGTAAGGCAAGAGGCATCACAATCCCCAACTTGAAATTATATTACAAAACTACTGTGATTAAATCAGCATGGTACTGGAATAAAAACAGACCTAAAGATCAACGGAATAGATTAGAAGATACAGCCACAACTACAAACACATTCAGTCACCTCATCTTTGACAAAAGGGCCAAACATGTTCACTGGAAGAAAGATAGCCTCTTTAATAAATGGTGCTGGAAAAACTGGCTTTCCACATTGGGATAGGGGAAAGGAGGAAACAAGGAAGGGAAAAAGAAAGACAAATTCATAGATATATACATGATAGTTAAAATGACTATACTACTAAATGTATTAGCTATTGGAAAAGAACAGTTAATATTTATATGATTAGATCAATTTTACATGTCTATATCTGCTAATCTAAACAATCCTTTTGAAGGTAACAACATGTAATATTACAACCATTGTCAAATTCCTATCATCTTGTTTTGTAAACCTATACTTTTACTGTATTGAGTTTGTTGTTGTTGTTTGTCTCTTTTGCTCTTTTTTTTTCTACTGTGTCTTTTTGCTCTTAAATAATAATAATAATAATAATTTTACCCATTGCTTTGCCTAATTTCCTTGCTGCAATTTTAAAAAATAAAGTTATGTGAGATTTTTAAAAAATAAAAAATAAAAAAATAAATAATTCATACATTTTAAATAATTTTTACTATAGTGTATTGTTATAGTTGTTCTACTTAATTTTGGCTTTTTTTTTTCTTTTTTTTTTTTTTGTGGCACCGGGGATCGAGCTCACAACCTTGCGCCTGCCAGGCAGGCACTTAAGTCACTGAGCTAAACTCCCGGCCCTAGTTTTTTGAGACAGGGTCACACTATGTAGCTCAGGCCAGCTTTGTACTCACATTGTAGCCCAAGCCGGCCTTGAACTCACAATGCTCCTCCTATCTCAGCCTCCCAAGTGCTGGGATTAAAGGCATGCACCAGCACGCCCAGCTGACTATTGTTGTTAATCTCTCTTACTGTCCCTAACTTATTAAGTTACACTTTATGATATTTAGTTTCAGGCCTCACTAGAGTCTTGGATAAGAGAGGACTACTATAATATCCATAGTAATGTAAAGATCTGCATCAAGTTCTTCCTGATTAACAGTATTGAAAGGGATATAGTAGTAGAATACTCTTGCCAAAATTTAATCACATAGAAACAGAAGACAAATTCATAGCAAAAGAAATTCTATAGAATAATTGTTCCATCTTTCTAAAAATGCTAAACTTATAGTCAGAGGCAGAATAATATACCCCAAAATACCTTGAACCTGTGACCAGGTTACCATGCAAAGTGATAGAGTCCTTATATTTGTAGAGAACTTTGTGGACTGTTTGGGTGGACAGATCTAGTCACATGAGGCTTTAAAAGAGCAAATCTGGCTTTTCTGGCTCCGATCAGGGATAAGAAGATAAAAGAAGCACCAGAAAGATGTGTCACCATGAGAAGGCCTCAATCAAGCATTTCTAACTTTGAAGATAGAGGAAGGGGCCACAAGTCAAGGAATGGAGGTGGCATCTAGAAGCTGAAGAGAGCAAAGAAACAGCTTCTCCCTCAGAGTCTGCAGAATGCCCTGCCCTCACAATGATTTAAGCCCAGTGAGACAGTGCTAGATTGCTGACAACTGTAAGATAATAAATTTCTGCTGATAAAGCATTGACTTCATGATAAATTGCTACAGCAGTGTATCAGTCAGTGTTTTACTAAATAGAAACGGATGTAACACAAATATTTGAAAAATTACAGATTGGCTTATGATGGTCAGCCACAGAGTTGGAGGAGGAAGCATGCAT
The DNA here is from genome assembly GCA_004363535.1 of Dasyprocta punctata. Taxonomy (NCBI): domain Eukaryota; kingdom Metazoa; phylum Chordata; class Mammalia; order Rodentia; family Dasyproctidae; genus Dasyprocta; species Dasyprocta punctata. The sequence goes on along the minus strand of RJWM01010055.1, from coordinate 46,971 downwards.
GGGCTGTCTGCATACTGGAGACCAAAGGATTCAGTCCAAGGTCTGGAATTCACTGCAGTGTCCTATGCAAGTCCAGATCAGGAGGCCAATGAGTCTTTGAGGGAAGGTTGAAGAGTCCACACCAGAAAGCTGAAGAATCTATGCCAGAAGATTGAAGGATCTAAAGTGGAAGCCTAAGAGTGTGCACCAGAAGGCAGGAGATGATGTCCAAGCTGAAGGTAAAGATTGGAGCTCCTCCAAAGAACAGAAGCAAGTCAGTCCTTCTTCATTTCCCCTTTATATTGCCCAGGCATCAAGCTGCCCTAGGGCGGGTCCCCTACACCCTAAGTTGTAGAATTACTGAGCCAATTTAGTTAAGCTTCTAAACTTCTCAAGTTGGCAGAATCAATCAACCATTGCAAGAAACAATAGACAATGTATACAGCTAGGAAAGACTAACGAAGAATGAGGAGCTATTATGAATTGAAGGCAAGACAGAATCAGTGAGGTACAGTGGTCAGGGACAAGATACTGGAGTCAGGTTGGGTTTGAATCACAGGTTTGTTTGGAATAAGGCATGTAGCCATCCTAGCCTTCAGCTTTTACATCTGTGAATAGGGATGATATCTAGCATAACCTTGTAAGGATTAAATGAACTAATGTATATAAAAAGCAGAGGACAGAGCAACACATGTAATAAGTTCTTTCTGTAGAAGGCTGTTAAAGAGACCATTGTCTAAGAAATCACAGCAGGCTCAGCCAGCCAGCTGTTGGGGTCCCATCTGCCATTAGAGTTCATCACCTTCATGTAGGATTGATATATTGCCTAAATTTTGCAAGTCTTACCCAACAGTCAGAGTTTGGTATGTAAATATGCTTATTAGATCCTTAACTAAGAGCAAATCCCTATGACAAGAGAACACAAGGGGATCAATTCTAAGGAATATGTCTCATTGCAAGGAGGAGAATAACACTGAAAAGTTACATGCCAAGATGAAAGATAAACTGATTGCTACAAATCAGTTCCATTCTATTTTTGAAGACACAGGATGAAAAGAAGATGCAAACAAAAGAACTAGAATCAAACTGATATCAGACTTCTCAACAATGTTGAATCCAGGAAGACAACGGAATAGTACTTCCAAAGGATAGAAAGAAAAGAACTTTGAACCTAGTATATTTATCTGAAAAGCCTTCAGATATAAAGGTATTTTTAGTTACTTGCTTTATCACCAAGACACAATACCCGATACCCACAGTTTAAAGGAGAGGCTTATTTTGGTTCACAGGTTCAGAAGTTCTAGTATGTGGTTGGCAGGGTCAAATGCAGAAATTGCATAGGAGAAGGGCCTGCTGCAGAGAAAAACTATGCCCACCATGGTGTTCAGAAAGTAGAGAACAGTGTCAGAGCCAGGGAAGGAGATAAATTTTTCCAGGTCACACCACCAGTGACCCACCTCCTCCAAGTAAGCCCTACCTCCTAATAGCACATTCAGCTATAATCCCCCTATGATCCAAGTACCTCCAAAAGCCCCATCTCTGAGTACATGAGAGTTACAGGGCTCATTCTCAACTTAAACCATAACAATGTAAAATAAAAATGTTCTTAGACACCATATTAGGTACCTTTTTGTTGCTGGGACAAAATACCAGACAAACATAACTTAAAAAGGAAGAGGTTTGTTCTGGCTCATGGTTTCAGAGGTTTCAGTTCACAGTGGCTCCATAACAAAATGGCATGGGAAAGCTGTTCACTTCATGGAAGCAAGGAAGCAGAGTGAATGGGAAAGAGAGCCAGAGAAAACATATACCCTCCAATGGCATGTCCCTAGGGACCTACTTCCTCTTATCAGACTCCTTTTCCTAAAAACACATTTAACTATGACCTCAGCAATGGATTCCACTGAGGAAATCAGTGCCCCAAATATAATCACTTTCAAAAACTGTACCTCTACACATGTAAGCCTTTTGGGGAATGCTGTTAATATAAAGCATAACAGACACCGCACAGCTTGTGACAAAAAGACCCTTACTAAAAACACTTTTGAAGAACACAAACATGAAAAATAGGACTAAGAAAAGCTGCAAAGCAGCACGGAGAGACAAGAATCAAATATCATTATTATTTTAATTTGTTTAAAATTGAAATATAAAGCTGAAGAAACAAAAAAGTATATCCACAACAAAAATAAGATCCTAGACAACATTTTAATTAGCAGTCTTTTAGAAAAAGAATATGGCAATTCATTGATTTTAGAACCCAATAGGGATAAATTGTTGTATGAGCCTATGGTAAAGGCAAACACCAGGAGAACAAAAATAGGCTATAAAGTCACTGAGATAATTCAATCCACCCAATGAAAAATAATTGGAAAACATTAAAGACATAAAACTTATTATAATAATTACATTAAAACTAAATGATTTAAGCTAATGAATCAAGAAGTCTTGACAAATGTCAGAAATCCAAGGTCCAACAATATGTTGTCTAAAATGACATACTTAAAACCAAAAGTTACAGAAAGGCTGACATAAAATGAACCTTCTTTGTATATATAGAAAGAAAGAACAAAACTACCAAAATACACATACACACTTCAGCAGTTCGTCATACTAGTAACTGCCTGGAAGCTAATGGCCATCACTTTGAGCACCTCTTATAATTGTAGAGGCCAATTTGTATTAATTTGTATTAATCTCATAATGTCTGAATAAATTTAGTATTAAAATATTTATACATTTTTCCTGACATATAAATTGTTGGCAGAAAAAAAAAAAAATATATATATATATATACATGTATATTCATACACATATTTTTTGGAAGAAAAAATAAAAAAATATATATATATATATCCCTATTTTAAACTTTTGGTTCATCTTCCTAAAATTTCTACTTCGGAAGGTTTTATGTGGTGGCCCATTTGTTTTGTTTTCGAGTCATTATAATCTTCAGGTAATTAGTTACCTAGATACATCAGGGTGGTAATTTATGGGGAGGGAGGGCAGGGAGTGGCAGAGAGTAGAGGCAGGCCACAGTCTGGGTGGATGTAACAGTGGCCCCAAGAGAGAGCTCCAACGCACCAAAGAAGCACCTGAACCCCCTCTCTGGAAACTTCAGACGAGCCCTCTTGCCACCACCCATGTCTCTCACTTGGCCACACAGCAGAATGCCTAAGGGAGCTTTTAAAACTCTAAAACTCTACTGAACTCTCCTATAATGTTGGTACACATCAAGAAATTCCAGCTAATGAATCATTCTGGGGGGCTCCTGGGATAGATTTGTAAAGCTCCCCTGGTAATGCCAAAGTACATCCCAGGCTGAAAGAAATCTCAACAGATAGTCAACACACAGCCCTTTGGTGTGGAGAGACAAATGCCTAAGAGCTGGTGCCTGTGGCCAATCCACAAAGGATTCAACAATATCTCACCTCAGCAGAGTTCAGGCTCTGGCCTGCTAACACCTGCTCAAAGTGTCAGATGTATCTCCAGCCAGGAACTGAAAATAGGATCCCAAAATTACAATGGCAAAAAGAGTCATTCACCCTATCCTCTTACTGATGTCCCCAGCCATATCCTACAACAGCCTAAAATACAAACACAGACATGCACACGCACACGCACACACACACACACACACACCAAGGTTTTATCCTGTTTTATTTTGTACTTCTGTCATTGTTTTCTTTAGTTGCTGGAGTCCATGTTCTTCAGTTTCTACAGTTTCTCTAGAGTTGACTTTTGGGAAAAGGGACGTAAGCTCATGTTTATTTGCCATTTGGCAAAATCCTAAAATCTGAAGGATGAGAGTTGTTTGGGAGAGAGAGAAGATTGGGAAAATACTGGAAAGCAGAGAAATAAACAAGAGCAGCCCTAGCAGACCAGGAAAAAAAAAAAAAAACTTTTAGAAGCTGAAAACTGAAGAGATTTTCTCTGGTGACACCTTAACAGTCCAAGACTGTCTGTAGCCAGACCTCTAATCCATGGGTGAAAGACCAGCACCATTTTCTCTGAGAGTTAGACAAGCCCAAGAGGTTCTGTCACCAGAGTTGCCTGTTAAACAGCCCACCTAGGTCATCCTAAAACGAAACCAGAAACTGACAAGCTCCACCTAAGTAACTGTTAGTTCTCACTTTTAATAGCAAGCACACAGGCTAGGATGATGAGACATCCAAGGGAACTTTCTAATACAGAAGACAGAGACCAAAATAAACAGGGGACAGCAGCTTGAGGCAGAAAAAAATAGAGGGAGAAAAAAACTTTTAAAAATATAACTATGATTCAAGTGCTCAAAGAAGTAAAAACAGATACTGCATCCAAAGCCTAGGAATAGATTTCTACTTTTTTAAGAGAGAGGGGTATTCATACAAGTAAAACATCTCTTGGAAATTAAAATTAAGACAGTTGACAATACCTTCAAAAAATAAAATCCATAAGAATTTTATCTTATTTATTATAGAATACTTAGATGAAAGACATTTGCACACTGCAATCTATGAAATATTGCCAAAAGGAAATTTTAAAAATATAAACAAGTGGAATGACAGCCTATGTTCATGAACCGGAAGATATAACATTCTTAAAATGACAGTACTACACAAAGCAGTGTACAGACCCAGTGTAATCTGAGTCCCAACAGTGTTTGTTTGTTTCTTCTGAAATACAAAAACCTGTCCCTAAAATCCATATGAAATTTTAAGGAAGGCAAAATAGTCAAAAAAAAAAAAAAATCCGGGGATGTAGTTCAGTGGCATATCACCTGGCTGGCAAGCACAAGGCCCTGAGTTCGATTTCCAGTCACAGTACAAAAAAAAAAAAAAGGCAGTAAGAAAATAGTCAAAAAATTCTTCAAAAAAAAAAAAAAAGAACAAAATTAGGAGTATGTACATTTTTGGGAACTCTAGAATGCTAGCACAGCTGAAACACTGTAATACTGGCATTAAAACAATGAAGTAGAAGAAAAAAGTTAAAAATAAACCCTCACAGATACAGTCAATTGATTTTTGACAAGGGTGTCGAGACTGTCCACTAGAGAAAGATTCTTTTCAATATGTGGCACTTGGAAAACTGTATATCCACATGCACAAGAATGCAGTTGGACCTTTACCTGACATAATATGCAAAATTTATTCAAACAAATCAAAGGTCTAAACTTAAAAGCTTTTTAAAAATTATAAAACTCTTAGAAGAAAACATAGGAGAAAGTCTTAATGGCATTAGATATGGCAGTGACTTGTGATATGACACCAAATGCAAAAGCAAAAACAGAAAGCAGATAAATTCACTTCATCAAAATTAAAATTTTTATACAATGAAAGACACTAGAGAAACGGCAACCCACAAAAAGGGGGAAATATTGGTAAATCATATACCTAATAAGGGATTAGTATTATGAATATATTTTTTAAAAAGCTATAACTCAGCAACCAAAAAAAATTCAAAAATCAGCAAAGACTTGAATAGTCATTTCTCCAAAGAAGACCAATGACCAATGAGCACATTACCTCATTAGCCACCGGGGAAATGTAAATAAAAATCATGAAATAACAGTTTATGTTCATAGGATAGCTAGTACCGAAAAGTTGGAAAAGAATCATTGTTGAAGATGTAGAAAAATTAGAACACACAGGCTTTGCTGATAGAAATTTAAAATAAAGCAGCCACTGTGGGAAATACTTTGGTGCTTCCTCAAAAGTTAATCACAGAGATACTACATACAGTTCCACTCTTAAGTCCATACTCAGAAGAACCAAAAGCAGAGACTCAGATACTTAGCCAATATTTATAGAAGCACTGTTTATTACAGCTAAAAAGTGAAACAACTCAAATGTCCATCAACAGTTGACTGAATAAGCAAAATGTGATGTGTATACAATGAAATATTATTTAGTCATATAAAAATAAAATTATGAGGGCAGGGAGTTTGCCTCAGTGGCTTACATGCCTGCCTAACAGGCGTGAGGTTTGATTCCTGGTGCCATAAAAAAATAAATAAACAAATAAAAATAAATAAATAAAAATAAAAATTATGATACATGCTATGATGTAGATACACTTTGAAAATATTTTGCTATGTGAAATAAGCCAGACACAGTTCCCTTTACATGAAGTACCCAGAATAGGCAAGCTCATAGAAATAAAAAGCAGAATAAAGGTAATCGGGGCTGCAGGGAGCTATTGTTTAATGGGTACAGAGTTTCCATTTGTTGTAATGAAAAATATGAAAACACTGGTGATAGTAGCACAGCACCGCAGCATTTTAGAAATCACTAAGTTGTATACATAAAAATGGCAGAAATGGTAAATTCCATGTCATATACATTTTACAACAATAAAAATAAATCAATAAGTAAAAGTATGACAATAAAAATAAAAAATTCAGTAGAGAGTTGACAGATACAATCAAGGAAATATCCAAGAAAAAAAGGCAAAATAGCAAACAGGTGGAAAATGAGCAAGGACAAAATAAGAACGTTAGTCTCTGCACTAGTCAGGTTTCTCCATAAAAACAAAAACAATAGGATATATATATATATATATATATATATATATATATATATATATATATATGGAAATTTATTAAGGGAAGCCTAGAAATCTCACAGTATACTGAAGATCCAGGAAAGCTCAGCCCTGGATGTAACTCAGTCTGTATCCAGAGGCCTGAGAACTCAGGGAGCCCCTGCTCTAAATCTTCAAGTCAGAAGGCCCAAGAATCAGGAGCTTTACTATCCCAGGGCAGAAGATGGGTGTCCAGCTCAAGAGAATTCAACCTCCCTTCACTTTTGGATTGGATTCCACCAATGATCCCTACCCACATTGTTATAGGTGGATCTTATTTATTCTGTTTAGTGATCCAAATGTCAAATTCCTCTGGAAATACTCTTACAAACACACCCAAAAATTATGCTTTAACAGATATCTAGGAATTTCTAAACCCAGTTTAATACATAAAATTAACCATCCCAATATCCAAATAATAGGAACCCCAGAAAAAGAAAATGGAAGAAAATGGCCTGGGAGTGGATTTCCCAGAAAATTTCCCTAATTTATGTTCTAAATTGAAGGACATAAATTTCCATATTGAAAGAACCCACCCAACATCTGGCACACTCCACAAATGGACCCCACCAAAACCACTGTAAAATTTCAGATCCCATGAGGTAAAGAAACCAGGAAACTGAAAGACCCAGGAAGTGAATCAAGGTGGAACCACCAAGAATGATGAGAAGAGTAATCTGAAGAGAAGTTGGGACTGTAGGATCCCATGTTCTGACCAGGTGCCTAGCAAAATTCCTGGCACAGATAGTTATCTGGAAGGTAAGATGAATGGGCCACCAGCTGGCTCAAAATCTCCAAGAGTGAAAGGAAGAAGAGACCACAAACTCAGGAGAGGTTATCTTAGTAAATGTTTCAAATGACATTTAAAATGGGTTTTGTATGATAAGCAGAATTTCAACAAGCCCAGACGTGGGGAGCAATATGAATAGAGGTTTCATGGGCAAAAGACAGGCAAATTTGGGAGCCTACCTGGTCCAGGGTGGCTGTTGTGAAGTGAGGATAACAGGAAGCAGAGCAAGGGAGGTGGCTGGGAGGTAGTGGAGAAAAGAAGTCCAGCTTTAGTGTCCAGGTATTAATCAGCACCCTAGGCTGGCCTTGGAGCAGGACAGCAAGTTATAGAAAGCCAGGCAGGACAGTAGATCCTCTCAGGTTCCCTGAGATTCCACCGCCTTTATTATCCTGTGTATGTATGTGTGTGTTTGAGTATGTGTGTGAGCCTGTGAGTGTGTGTGTGTGTGTGTGCGTGTGAGCCTGTGTGTGTGTGTGTGATAACTATGAAATCAGGGCCATTTGGAGCAGATTGCTGAATCAAGCACAACGCATGGATTTCTGTACACAATCCAAGATTCTTGTCCTGAAGATACTCAGATGCCAGTGGGAAGTAGATGTATCCTTCTCAGTAATTGAAGAAAATAAGCCAGAGCTGAGAAGAGAGTGGAGAACCAACATGGAAGTAATCAGTCTCACATTCAGCTGTGAGAAACACCCAGGATCCTTGGCACTGGAGGTGATACGGATGTGCTGAACCTCAGGAGCAGAAGACAAAGTGGCTGCCATGGAGAGAGATCACTTGTAAATCGCTTGCCAATGGTGTGTCTGTGCTATGTATCATTGCTGGTGTCTGTTTTAAGATATTCCATAAACGGGAAAACTGGGGATAGGGGAATTTTCCCTCATCTTCCAGGCAAGAGACTAATGATTTTAACTCAACAACACTCAGCACACAACTCTAGGTGTATCTGAAAATCTGGCAGACCATAAAAATCCTTAGAGTGACTCAGGCAGTGTGTCGCACTAAAGATCAACAGCCTTTTTACAGCTGCAGTTATCATCTATCAGATCAACAATTCTTATCCCATCGCAATTTAAAAGTGAAAAGATTTTATAGAACTAATGAGTTACTCCGCTCCATTGGGCCATAATCTGCAGTTTTAAGTGTCTATATTCACAAGCACAGGGTAAACAGAACCTCACCAGTGCCGTTGTTCTTGACTTTGTGGTAATTAATGAGAATTTTTCAAATGATCTGAATCTCTATTTAAATGATTTATATAACAGACCTTCAGAGCTGCTGTTACAATCTATCACATTGCAATGAAGGAACTTAGGTGTGTTTATTACCAATTTATAGAGAAGATGGAAGACTAGAGGTGATAAAACTTCTATTGTCTCTTGATTTCCTTAAAGTCCTAACATTTGTGATTGGAATAAACAGGACACATCTTCACACATGTGACACGCATAGTCTGAAGCCAAGAGTATTTTTTTCTGGGTGCTGACCAGTCCCTTGTGATTTATGACATTATTTCATTACAAATTGCTGTAAGGACAAGCATTGCTCACTCACAAGGTGGTATACATTTACTCATAAATTTTCACGAATGAGACAATGTGTGTGTCAGGAATGATAAAATACTGTTTACTTTTCCCTCCTCTAATTCTTTTAAAACAAAAGGGTATGTAAGGAAATTGAGGTTTATGATCCCAGCCTGAGACAAGGAAAGTTACCTAAGCTTGTGCGCATGTATATTAGCATCCTCAAAGCAAAGACACAAAGACAAGATGCACTCATCGTGATGTTCTACCAGTATAGCTAAAATTCTGGAGAGAGTCCTTGGAGAAATATAAGCTCCTCTAGGGTTAAGATCAAGTCTCAGTTAAGTTTCACATGCCTTAAGTCTATTTAGTCCTGTGTCTGACAAATAGTTATTCAATTAATATAAAATTTTAATCAATCTCCATAATAGATTAATTGTGCAACCTATATTTAAAAAATAAAATTATTATTCAAGAAAATGTTATTTTAAATAGCAAAGTAATTTGCAATTGCAAGATATTTGCAATATGATATATGCCCCTGATAACATTTGGCATCTTCATATTCTAATTATCTTTTACATTTCTTAAATATTGTAATATACAAAATAATATCTTGCTGACACATTTTGAGAGACTATAAAAGAATAACCTTTAGAAAACTGATAATGTTATATAATGATTAACACACACTGTACAGTATTTCCTAATAAATGTTTGACTTATGAAATATGTATTTCTTTGATACACGAAAGTTTGTTTTGGGTTGTTCTGTTTTGTTTGAGACAAGGTCTTGCTATGAAAGACTGGTCTTAACTCACTGTGTAGTCCAGGCTGGCCTCAAACACAAGGCGATTCTCCTGCCTCAGCCTCCCAAGTGCTGGGATTACAGGCATACACCACCATACCCAGTCATGGAAGTCTTTCTCACCAGTATTTTTGTTTCTGGGGATCTGATAACTGCATGATTAAAAATGTCAAATTAACAACTACTAGTTGGTTATATTACATATAGATTCACTCTGGTCTATGAGACTCTCGGCAATATTTTGAACTGAAGTTCTTGTGTTGGAAATTTAACCCCCAAGATAAGAATGGTGATAGAGTAGGAACTTTAAGAGGTAATTAATATGAGAGCTCTGCTTTCATTAATGGATTAATTATGGTGGGAATGGGTTAGTTATTGTAGAAGTATGTTCATGACATGAGTTTGGCTCCTCTACCCACCTCTCCCACCCTGTCTCTTTCTGTTTCTCTGTCTCTTTATCTCTTCTTCTCCCTCTGCTTTTCTCTCTCCCTCTCCCTCTCCTGTCTCATGCTCTCTTGTCCTGTGATGCCTTTTGCCATATGACATCAGATACAGCTCCTAAATTTTGGACATCTCAGATCTCAGACTCCAGAACCATTAGAAACTAATCCTTTCTTTGTAATTACCTAGTCTGACAGCAACTAAGACACCCTCAAAGCATCTTTTTCACTAAACGATTAAATTTCTTACAAGATATATCTCCCTTTTGGATTCAGTTGCTTTCTTTCCTCCAGAATATTTTTCAAAGTTTTTGATCAAGCCTTAATAAAACTTAAACTCTATTACCTTTGCATGTCTGAAAATGCATTTTTATACCATCTCATTTTTCTTTGTAACTCAGAAATAATTTATATACCATAAACAGCATCTATGTAAATAAGTTTCATTAGATACAATACTCATAAAACTTGCACCACAGTTGTTTTCATCATGCCCAAAAGATTTTTTTGTGACCATTTTCAACCCATCTCTTCCTCCACCCCAGCTGTAGGCAACCACAGATCTGTGCATCACTACAGATCATCTCACAATTTATGTAAACAAAACAATATGGTATGCACTCTTTTGTACATGGCTTTATCTTGATTTTTTACCTGCATTATGAATGATTTAAAGATTTATCAATGTTGCTGTATATTTCAGTAGTTGTTCCTTTTTACTGCTGAGTACTAGTCTACATGTTGCTTATTTACCAGTTGCTGGATATTTTGGATTATTTCCAGGCATTATAACTGATTGAAGCCATTATGAACATTTTTGTGTAGATATTAGTGTGGACATGTTCTATCATTAATTTATGGTAAACACCTAACTGTGAAATCCCTGGATCAGATGGCAGGTATGGTTCAACTTTTAAAAAAAACTAGCAGATTTCCAAAGTGATTGTACATTTTATACTCACAACAGCACTTTCTGAGGGTTTTTCTTGTCCTACAATTTTCCTGACATTTGGTGCATTCGGTCTAATAACTTCAGTCTTTTCAGTGTAGTGGGTAAACAGTGGTTGTTCTTTGTTTAGCTTTTTTTTTTTTTTTTTTGCATTTCCATGATGGTTAATCACATTAATCATCTTTTTTGTATACTTATTGGTCATTTTATTCATCCTCTTTTGAAAGTTTTGTTCAAATATTTTGTTCATTTTGAATTGGATAATTTTTCATTATTAAATTATAAGAATTCTTTGTATGTTCTGGATGCAAGCCCTTTGTCAGATACATATATAACAAATATTTTCCTTCATTCTGTAGTTTTTAATTTTCTTAATATTTTTTGAGGAGCCGAACGTGGTGGCGCACACCTTTAATCCCAGCACTCAGGAGACTGAGGTAGGAGGAGCGTTGTGAGTTTGAGGCCGGCTTGAGCTACAACGCAAGCGCAAAACTGGCCTGAGCTACACAGTGCGGCCCTGCCTCAAAAAACCAGGGCCAGGAGTTTGGCTCAGTGACTTGAGTGTCTGTCTGACAGGCGCAAGGCTGTGAGTTTAATCCCTAGTGCCGAAAAAATATATATATTTTTTTTGAGGGCAAAAGTTTTTAATTTTGAAAATTTTCTGCCTGATTTTTTTCTTTCATGGTTCATATTTATTTAGGCCCTGAGAAATTTTATCTTTCTTTTTTTTATCTTAAAGAGAAAAAAACAACAAAAAGAAAAAGAGACAAACAACAACAAACCCAAAACATTAACAGTATAGGCTTTCAAAAAATTTTATCTTTCTTTCTTATGTTCACAAAAGCTTTCTGTTTTCTTTTGTTTTTGTAGTTTTAGCTTTGTTGTTTAGGTGGATGATCCAGTTTTATCACACATGGCAATATGTCCTGCCAGAAGCACATGACTGTCAGTAGGCAGCTGTAACCATTTGCTTCCTTTTGCCAGGTGTTTTTTGTTTTGCTTTTGCTTTTTTTTTTTTTTTTTTTTTTTTTTTTTTTTTTTTTTTTTTTTTTTTTTTTTTTTTTTTTTTTTTTTTTTTTTTTTTTTTTTTTTTTTTTTTTTTTTTTTTTTTTTTTTTTTTTTTTTTTTTTTTTTTTTTTTTTTTTTTTTTTTTTTTTTTTTTTTTTTTTTTTTTTTTTTTTTTTTTTTTTGGCTTTTTGTATTTTATACCTACTCTGAAAAAATGATTGAACCACTGTATAAATCTAGCTTCATAGCTGTTTTCCCTCCACATTTTAAAGATCTTATTCCATCATCTGCCATCTCACGTTACTGATGAAAAACCTGTTATCAGTGTGACTACTCTCCCTTTGTAAGCTGATTCGTCGCTGATAATTTTCCCTCTTTATACTTGCCACTCTGTGGTTTCAAAAAAGTGTATATGAAAGCTAAGGTTTGTTTTGTTTTTGTTTTTCTTCCTGCTGTGCTTAACAAAATGCCCCAGTCATGCCAGGATTCATGTTTACCTTTAATTTTAGGAAAATATTAGCTGACATCTTTCAAACATTGATTCTCTCCTGTTCTTGCTATTGTCTTTTAGAAACATCTACCATAACAACTTGTCATTTTTCAACCTACCCTCCACAAATTTTCTTTCAGATCTTCCTTTTCTTTCCCTCTCATCACATCATTCCAGGAGAGAGGCAAAGTTCTGGCTTCCTTCTCAATCTCAAGTACACACAGTTCACTACATCATTTATAAAGTTTGCTTTTTCATTTGATGAGCACATTTTTCATTTCCAACATTTCTGATCTTTATTTATATCCTTCTCTTCTTAATGCAGTTACCCACTTAATTCATGTTTTATCAGTTTATCAAGCATTATTGAAAATTGTAAATGTATTTATTTCAAAGTAATTTTCAGAGTCCTCTATTATTTATCGTTCCTGGGGCAGAATTCTTCCAGTTTTGTTTGACAGCTCATATTTCATGGGCATAGCCCACCTAACAGTCATTCCCACTTCTGTAATAAAGTTCAGTTTTACCATAGGTGGCAATGAATGTGTCCTGCCAGTAGACAGCTGTGACCAATTGTTTCCCTTTGCCAGACTTTCAATGTCCCTGCCTCCCATGAAGACAAGAAGAGTGGGGGACATATGACTCAGTCCAGCCTCACGAGATCTAATGGAGATTTTGCTTGGCAGCTTCTGGGAAGGGAGGAGTTGTGATACTTGGAGCTGCAGCAGCCACCTTATGACCCTAAGGTATGAACAACAAACTCAGTGAAAAAAAGAGAATGTTGGAGAGAGCCCAGATCCTTGATGGTAGTATTCAGCACCAGCTTTAGAATTCTTATTAGTAAAAAAATAATAATAAATGTCTGAGGGATCTGTGCCATAGCTTATGGACACTAAAATTCCAAATTGATACAAGCGGTAATCCCTTCCCCAGCCTGAGATGCCTCTACCTGATTTCTTGGAGGCCTGCAGCTCAGAAGTAAGGTGTCGCCCTTTCAGGTCTTCCTTGTTCTCAACCCTAAGCCATGACAGATGGTGCCCCACCTCCCAGTCATGTGGGTGCCTCTGCTTCCACTCTGTCTCTAGTCAGCAGCCTGTCACTTGCTGACACCTAAGGTGAGTTGGCTGGAATCTTCCTAGCTTCACTGCTTCCAGGCAGAGACCAAATGCCCAACCCTTGGTTCAGGACAGGAGCCTAAAGTAAGACTCACTGCTCACTCCTTGGGTCTACTCCCGGCTCAGAATCCCAGAACCCAGACTCTTTCCTCTTCCTCAGCTCCACAGGCCTCCAGCTTGAGCCAGTGTTCTGTGGGATTGCCTCCACTCTGGTCTCACATTTGCCCTTTCCTGTAGGACAGTCATGCTGTTCTAACTTGTGTTTCCAACTTGTTCCTAATTCCTGCATGACAGGAACAGAAGGAAAGTATCTGAGCTACCTACTTTGACCTCTTGCCCACACCAGTGCATTGTTGAGTGGTGGGACAGCACTGATGTCTTTGGGCTCCTTTCAGATACACTTACTCTTGTAAAAATTTGGAAACACAGAGAAACATAAACATAAAAACCAATACAAACTCACTCACTGTTAACATGTTGATGTATTTCTTTCTAGTCTTTTTTCTATTGATTTCTACAAATAAACTGTTTCATAAAATTGTGGTACTAATGGAAAAAACAGAATTATATCCTGCTTTTTTACTTAAAATATTACTGTATAAATGTTTTCATATGGATGATATATAGATATATCACAGATCTATCACAATTTTCCTGCTCCCCTATTATAGAGATTTTAATTTGTAGCTACTATACATAATGTTGTATGATAAATATTTCAAAATTTCCTTAGGAAAAAGTCCTAGAAGCAGGATTACTTAGACAAAAGATATAAACATTTAAATACGTATATATATACACATATATCTACATATTGCCAAAGCACTCTCCCAACAAATGTTCATTCTCAGAAGCTCTGAGTATAATAATGTTTAAACTTGCCAATTTGATAGGCAAAAAAGTCTCCGCATTCTTTAATTTACATTTCTTTGATACTCTAAGTTCGAACATTTTTCATATGGTAATTAGCCATTTGTCTTTTCTCCCAGTGCATTTTAAATAAGATTGTATTTACTTACAACTTTGCAGAGACAGTTATTTCACAAATCAAATCAAAATCTTTTTATGCATAATAAGTGTATAAAGCCACCTCTGAAGAGTTCATATGGATATCAATTTTATAATGGATATCTCTCCTTTACAAGCTAAAATGTCATCTTCACTTCAGGTCCAACTTCTAATTGTCTTTTCTAATCAATATTTGGGCAATTTACAATAAAAAATATGGGAGTACAGAGCAGACATATAAACACAAGTGACCAAATTATGTATATGTGTCTGAATATATGCAATTATTTTATGTATATATGTATATACAAATGAATAATTTACCACATATTTTTACAGATTTTTAATCTGCAAACACCAATGTAATTATGTATCCCCATAACCTCTGGTTGTGTACAAAGCTGTTTTTAAAGTCCACTAAAAACTACAATTGAGACATCCACTTGAAAATTTTATCATTTTGTCTCATAAACCTCAAATCAAATTAAGATGTAATTTAGAATAGATGAAAGACAACTGCTATGTGGTTGATTTAAGATTTGCTGCTTCATATTCTCAATGATAAAGCCATAAGTAGTCAGTAAATCATATTTATGGAAAACTAGAATAATGAAGTATTGAAAGAGATGGTTAGAAGGAAAATGAGTCAGGTTGAAGGTACATTTTAAGTGGAGCTGTGAGGAAACAAGGCACTCCTCTGCAGAGAGGTGCAAGAAAGACCTTGCTCTGAGGAATACCGTGGAAGAAAATAGCAATCTGCAATGGCCCTGGCAGTCCCCGTGCACATGGTGCTGAACTTCTCGGTAGATAATGAAATAATAATAATGGTAACCACCACAGTCTTACCTTCAGGATTTAATAACATGCAGAAAGGAACGCAGTGCACCATGCAGCATGTGGGAGGTGCTCAGCAGTTGTGACTCTTATTATTAACAATGGCAAAGCATGACATCCAGGGGGATGTCAAGTAACAGTAACAATCACGGAAAAGGTAGGGGACTATGTGGAGCATGTACGCAAGATTCGAGCTCACAGGAAGGCAAGTAGGTGACAGGGCTGCGGTAGTTAATTGACTAATTGGCAATTTGAGTGGGAACACCCAGCTGATTTGAGTCAGCATGGTACAAAAGGAGAAACGGGGGAAGGATTTCAGCTGATCTTCCTTGGAAGAACTTCATTGCAGCTGCTTTTCTTCAGAAGAGTTTCTGTGATTTTTCTTCGAAGGAACTTTGGACGCTTTCTTTCTTTGGGGGAGCTTTAATCCTCATTTTCGTCTTGGACATTGTCTCCAGGCTTCCAGTGCAGATTCCTTACCCTTCTGGCTCAGACCCTTCAGCCTTTTTGTACAGACACCTCAGCTTCCAGTACTGGCCCTTGGGCCTTTTCAGCACAGATCTTTGGTCTTCCATTGAGCATCCTTCAGCTTCCTGATTCAGATTTGCACAAGACATTGCAAAGGGCTCCAAGTCCTTGATTGGATACTTTGGGTCTCCAGCACACAGACAGACATCTTGCACTCTTCTACATCTGACTCTAGTAAACACTGACTAATACAAGGGTCAAGGCTTGCGACTGCAAAGGAGCATTAGAGATTTCCTGGAGGCAGCTGAGTCCCTGCAAGGTTGACAAGGCATGACATGATGAAAACAAACCAGGAGATTCCCACTGCTGGGATGAAAACAGTGTGGAGCAAACAGAGGGTATGGGAATAAACCACCTGGCCCACAGTAAATAGTTAAACAGGGCCTGGTCATGGTGGCACATACCTGTCATCCCAGTGCTTAAGGAGGGTAAGGCAGGAGGATGGTGAGTTTGAAGCCAGCCAGGGCTACTTGGTGAAATTCTCTTTTGTGAGTGTCTTTAAAAGACTTGATGAAAAACATAGTCACTGCTGCTGCTGAATGCCATCAGTTGGAAAGATACATTTATAAAAACATGGTGTGTCCTCACCCATCAAATTCACCATGTATAGCATCATGCACCTTTTTCTCTTCACCAAAGTCAAAATTACCATGAAAGATAAATATTTTGAATATTCAGGACATGGAAGTTGCCATGACAGCACAACTAAGGACCCAAAGAATCCAGTTGAGGGCCTGGATCCTATAGCAATGTCCTGCATGTGTCCAGCTGAAGGCCTAGAGCCCGTGGCAGTGTCCTCCATGAGTCCAACTAGAAGCATAGAGCCCATGACAATGTCTCATGCACATCTGTATCAAGGATCTGCACTGGGAAGGCCTAAAGGTCAGTGGTGAAAGCTAGAAAGTCTGTGCCAGTGGGATGAAGGATCTGCACTAAAGCCAGGAAGCAACACTCAATATAAGGACCAGAGCTCCCCGCAAAAAGAGCCACAGCCATCCTCAGTGACCTGAGCTCCTCTGATGATGAGAACAGCTGAGTTCATATCAGGAAAATCAATATGACAGACTTCTCCAGAAGAATCAACAGCATATTGTCTTTCTCTCCAGTTCTCTTTTATGCTGTTGGCAACAATCTTCAGGTAGAACATCAACACCCAGCACCATGCTGATTCAGCTCACCTGGGTGTTACAAGTTAACCATCAGTTAATCCATCACAGGTCTTTTGTTTTTTCCTTACTACAGTACTGAAAATGAAACCGAGGGCCTTGTGTATGCTAGGCAAGCACTCTACCACCTACTTGTAGCTTCAGTTTAGATGCTTCTTAAATAGGGAAGAATCATGAAGGGCCTAGATGTGAAATGCAACTAGTTGCCTCATCTATGATATGGCATTGAGATTACTGTTTCATCTTGTTTTGTCAAGGTAAGATATAGATACACAGAGACAGAAAGACAGACTCACTGCCTAACATGCAGTAGGCATGCAAATTATTGTTGTCTTCTCATTACTTTGATCTACTATTTTGAAATAACAAAGAATTGTTTATCAGAGGGCTTTGCCTACCTGTGTAGCCACTACCACATTTCCAATCTCTACTCTAGAACTCTGCACCCAACCTCAACTCTCTCTCCTCATAAGAACTCAGGCGAGCAGTCAGAGGTCCTTAATAAATCTTTACTGGTGATGATCCATTATCCATCATACATAGAAGCTTTAAGTGGACCTGCCTCACTCACAAAAACAAGGACCAGAACCCCAGAAACTAACAGTCAAATGTTCTGACATTTCTCTCTGAATTTCATCCAGCCTTCCTCCCAGGTACCAATTCCTTTCAGGTCATCTCCCATGACATCTCCACCTCTTTCTTTATCTCCATGGTTCTCTAATCCCTGTTTGATGCACTCTGATCTCCTGATCTCCAAGGTCGTCTTGCTTTTGTGGCCCATTTTGGATGCCTTCTTAGTTTAGTTTCCAACTTCTCCCTTGCTTGTGATTCTGGCATTTGCCCTGAGTTCCCTTATACTGCAACCTAAATAGGCCCTAATTTCCTACTTTCCCTTGTACAGAGGAGAAGGGACCAGATACTCAAACATTTCAGGATACTGTTAGGTATGGTTCAGCCATTGCACACATTAGAACAAGTTCCACAAAGGCAGAATTTAGGAGCATCTTAGATGGGTTAGAACAAGCAAGGTCTAAACTAGTCATGAGCAGACTGGGCATAGGGCTGGAGCCAAAACATAAAACTAAGCTCTGAGATAGTTAAATGAAGAGTTAACACACAGAGTCATGAGTCCAAAGATGAACTAAAATGATGATGCTGCAGACAAAGAACTAACCCCAACCCAAACCCAAAGCTCTCCTTTAGTCAGAAAGAACAGGTGGACCAAGGAAATGGTCCAGAAATAGATCAAGGAGGCTGAGTTCTGCAGTTGCTGAGAACAGAACAAGGACCTGCTCAGGTATACAGACTGTAAATCACACCCAAGGCCATCATTTGAATATCAAAAATAGAGGCGAGTAGATAGCCTCAGAGGTCCCAGAAGACGAAGAAAGGAATTGGTTCAGAGTATGCAATAACTACCACTCCCAGTTTAGTGGGTTGGATGCTAAAACAGGTAACAGGCAGGTCATTTATAATGTGACCCCCACATCTAAGTCAAGCCTGATTTCTGTAGGTTGCACGGTACTCACTGAGGCACTGGGTCCAGCCTGTACCCTTGTAGATGACTCAAGGTCCAAAGTGGAGCCCCAAACACTAGAAGTACTAGGCTTTCTGAGTGGGTCCTTTCTCTGCTCAGAAGTATGAATATGAGAGGCTGGTGGGAAACTAAACATACTAAGGTTTACCAGCTGTATGGGCAATGGGTGAGCAGACCTGTCTGAGCCCCAAGATTGCAGGTATGACTGACATTCCAACTTCTCAAGCCTCTCCTAGGGAACCTGGACCAGTAAGAAACACAATGGCAGCTTGGTAAGACACAAAACATAATTGGAGGTGGAGAGGCATGAGGGTAACCCCAAGGTACTCACAGACTTGATGGTAAAGTTGGTCACAAAACTCATTAAGGGACCTGTGCTTATTTTTCAGCCTAACACTGTCACCCCTGGCAAGGATGGTGCTACGGAGCAGGCTTTCTGAGATGGGCCATAATTGTTTCTAGGCCACATTTGTTCCTTGGGTCCTCTCTACCACAGTAGGTGAGGCTATGGGGATTCCTCCATGCTGAGATTTTATGTGGCCTTTTATTGTGCTGTGTTTTGTTTTGTTTTGTTTTGTGGGTTTTGTTGTTGTTTTGTTATGTAGTTCAGACTGGCCTTGAACACCACGCCCAGCAAGGCCCTTTATTCTTATCTGTCCTTGACTCAGTGACCATTTGTGGTTAGATTTTTCACTCAGATGGATGACCAGCACTATTTATTCCATTACCCTACCTCCCCAGATTTCACTATACAAAACTTATATCCAGCCCTTTAGCTGAAGTTAGACTCAACTTGTGCCTTTACTCAAGATTTTGACAAGTTGGCTGCCCCTGCTTGAACTTCTATCTCTGCAAATACAAGGTCTATTGGAAATCTAGAGTTGTCACTTTTTCCCCCTGGGCAATCAACTGTACAATCACGAGGAACGCTGGCTATTGCCATTACTTCAACTCCGGGAACACAGACACTATATAACTCTGCTAAAGAAAAGACTCATAACTTAGAAAGCTGCCATGATTTCCAAATGGCCTTCAGGAGCCTAGCACTGTGAGCTATAGACTTCTGAAATGCTTTGCCCCGAAAAAGAGACATAATGAATATTAGCATTCTCAGCAAAAGCGCTTTAGCCAACTCTGTTTTCATATTCTTCAGCCCAATTCCTTTGAAAATGAAAGTAAAAATAAAGCACAACTCCTTATAATTTCCTCAAGACCTTGGAGTCGGGGGTAAAGAAAATGTGCTGACTTGGCCGACCTTGGCGCTGCGCGGAGGAGGCGGGGAGAGGTGGTTGCTGTGTGTGGGTCTTGTGTGGGTCTTAATCGCTCAGCGTTGCCTGTGCTTTCGATATTTCCTTTCAAAGTTGCCATTTTGCTGTTGCAGCTGGTCTTGTCAGTTTTCAGTACTAATGGGTTGTGATGGGGTGTCAGGGGAAGTCAACAATCAATGCTTGGGAAAAAAAACACTGGGGGTGCAGGGGGCCCATCACGGCTGACATGGCCAGGAATGGAAATACGATGGCTTTCTTTTGTAGAAAAAGAGTCCTGAAATTCTATGCTGTGTTTTGCTTTTTAAGATTAGTAAAGATTTTTGTCCTCTGAGGACCGGGCTGTCTGCCCTTCCCCC
Organism: Dasyprocta punctata; assembly: GCA_004363535.1. Taxonomy (NCBI): domain Eukaryota; kingdom Metazoa; phylum Chordata; class Mammalia; order Rodentia; family Dasyproctidae; genus Dasyprocta; species Dasyprocta punctata. The sequence continues at coordinate 26,608 of RJWM01010055.1, read as the reverse complement.
AATTGAAGTTTGGCTATCAACCACATAGACTCGATAGTTTTTAAATAACCAATTGACAATATTGTTAAAATGGTAATTCACGCTATGAATTGTATTTATATTTCTTGCAGAAAGATGAAATAAGATAGGGAAACATCCGCCAAACAGAAGCACGAGAGAAATGATGTGAGATGGTGCTGGCTACCTTCACACAGGCCTCTTTTAGAAAAACCCATTCAGACCCCAATGTTGTGTGACACGACAACCCCATTACAGCAACACTCAGCATAATGATGCTAACATGAAAACATCAATGCCTGGCTGTGGTTTACATCAAATGCAAGAAATCTCATTGAAAATGTATTTTACTAATAATTCAGTAGAACACTATTATGATGCTGGTGTCAGAATGTAGAATATTTACCTCATAGATTTTTTAATTCAAATCATATACCAGGGAATAGATGTGAGGGCAGATTTGACCAACAATCAAATGTAATATAATCTATGACAGCAAAGCACTTTCTAAATGAAGGTTTATTGTACATATGTATGTGAATTATATTTATGCCAAGAATCCCAAAGTGGTTATTAAGCAAAATTATTCCAAGCTGACTTTGTACAACACGTGAGTTCTAGAGAAGTTTTATGAATTTAGAATAAAATTCAGGATGGCATCCTGATCTATTCACTTTGTAAATGCAATCTGCATCTATCAGGTTTTCTTAAAGGAGCATCCATTTCTATTCATCTTTCTCTAAAATTCAAAAATTGAGTTATAGATAAAAATGTGGACAGAAAGTGTCTAAAGTTGTGAAATGAAAAGCTTTGCTAGCCCCCACCCCTGCCTACACTGTTTTCTTCCTTCTCCACACTTCCACCCAGCCCACTGTTCTTTCAATTGCATCTTTTTTGTATTACCAAAATCTTAATATGTATATAATATTTTCATAATCAGAGTAAAGTAACACATTTATTCTTTTTAAAAATAATTTATCAGAAAGATAGAGTAGAAGTATTTTTTCCTATTTATCCCACCAATTACAACAAAAAATGCTAGACACTACATGTCTGTATACATACATCAAACATTAGAGAACTGAATGGTGGAGAGAAAGAGGCAGGTTGAATAGAGACCCTGAGACTTGAATGACAGAGTTGAGTTCTCTGGTTTTGTTTTGTTTTGCTTTGTTTTGTTTGTTTTTCGCCTCATATACACAAGACCTAGAACTGAGAAGCTGGCAGTTCTGAAAAGCCATTGAGTACAGACAAAAATAGCCCAACAGAAGCCTGCTCTCTTTAAGCAAAAGACCAAGAAAGGGGCAGTTGGACCAGACAGGAGACTTTTAGACAAAACCCAGTCTACTCCAGTCAGACTTCACAGAAAACCTGCTGGTGCCACCCATGTCACAGAAGTGGGGTGGACAGCCTGGACGTACACTTTGTAAGGCTCTGAGGGTCTGCCCCTCAACACCTCCATCAGGGCCACAACACAGAAGACACAGTAAGGAGTTAGGACATTCATTCATCCCTGCAGCCAAATGTAAAAATGCTTGAAACAAAAAAGCAGAAAACCTCAATAAAGATAACAAGGGACTACAATTATCCACATATAAGTCTGACACTTTTACACAAAATGGACCATATCTTCAAAAACCACGAACTATCACAACCCATCCAATGTTAATGAATAGCCCAAGAACTATTCAGATAATTGAATTTGTAGTTTTTAAGTTCTCAAAAATGAAAATCCCTAGGTCAAGAGAGTTTCCCTGGAAAATTGTATTCAACATGGAAATGAGAATTAGCACAAACTTCATGTAATATATTCCAGAAAACAGAAAAGAGAACATTTTATTATGTGAAGCTAGTATTACCCCAATACCAAAATCAGCAAAAGTCAATGTAAAAAAGAAAACTACAAATCAATATCCCCCATGAATATAGATGCAAAAATCCTTACCAAAATACTAGCAAATAAAATTCAGCACTATATTAAAAATTCATATCCATGACCAAGTAGAATTTATTCTACAGATGTGAATCCAGTTCAATATTCAAAAATCAATCAATGTAGTCCACCACATTAACAAGCTAAAGAAGAAGGTCATACAATCATATTAATCAATGCATAAAAATCATTTTTAAAACTCCATACCCATTCATGATTAAAAAGAAAGTACTTAGGTAAAAAAAAATCCTGCTCAGAATTCTATGACCAATTTCCTTTTTCCATCTGCTGGCTGGGTGATACTGGGCAAATTATTTAATTTACTCATCTAAAACAAAATGGGCAAAGATGATTCCTAGCTCACTGAGATGCTGTGTGAATTATCATTACATAACTAATGAGTAATGATTACACAAATTCTGAGTGATATTTTACAGAACGACGTCTTTTCCAGTTTTATACACTACAAGCATGTATTAGTACTTTGCCTGCAAAGTCAGATGAAGCCCTTTTAGTTCAAGAGTCTACCTACAACAGTACTTGCAAGTGATTTTTAATTCAGAATTTTGTAAGAAGCACAAAACATAAAGCAAGGGTTAATAAAGTAAAATAGGGCAGAGGACAGGTTACTTGGTACTGAACCCATGCTAGTTAAGCACTCTACCACTAAGCTAAATCCCATCCCTTCTTAAATTTTTATTTAGAGGCAGAGTCCTTTGAAGTTACCCAGGCTGGCCTTTAACTGTGAATTCTCCTGCCCAGGCCTTCCAAGTAGCTTGGACTCATATATATTTTACACTATAATTAATTTAGGCAATTACAACAAATAAATGCTATATAATATAATTATAGAATGTATTACTGATCACTCTAAGGGATATTGGAATTTATTAACCAAACATAAATAGTGATAAGAACAACAATGAAAGATGTGTTCTGATCTATTTTTCTCTCATTTTTCAAGTTCTGCTAATCCTCTTCTGTATGTCCAATGTAGTCCCCTTCCCACGTCAAACTGTACAGAATAGACACTTCCTTGTCTCATTGTTCCTATTCCCATTTCCAAAAACAGAAAATTCCTGGTCTTTGCTGATGTATTTGCTACATGTACATTTAAATATTGATTAACAATGCCATCTCCAAGCAGCCTAAGCTACCCTGCAATGCATGAGGCAAAACTGCCTGCCTGTTATTACAGTCAGCCCTCTATATTCACGGGTCTGCACTGTGAATTCAACCAATAGCAGATCAAAAATATCTGGGAAAAAATCGCACCTGTACTAAACATGTACAAATTTTTCTTGCCATTATTCCCTAAACAACACAGTAAAACAACTATTTATAGAGCATTTACATTATATTGGTATTATAAGTTATCTAGAGATCATTTAAAGCATACAAGAGGATGTACTCTAGGTTATTATCCACTGTGCTATTTTATATAAAGGTTTTTAAGCATCCTCAGATTCAGGTATCTTCGGGAAGTGCTGGAAGCAATATCCCCATTACCAATGAACAACTGTATTTATTTCCATGAATGACTTCCCTCCCTTCCAGGAAGGGATGTTCCAGATCTACTCTGTAACCTGCATGCTCAGCACCTGGGTTCTCCAAATGGCACAGCCTGAGAAAGGGCTGATTCTGTGCCTTTGACAAAAAAAGAACCTTTCTATTTGGAGTCCAGGATACAGTTTCCACTGCTCCCCCTGCGCAGCTACATTTGCATCTTGTCATTTGGGGTATTATGCCTAAACATCTTCCCTAGTCTCAGGATTTCAGATTTACTAGTTAGTCATTTTAGGTTTATCATTGTGTAGGTCATAAATGCTCAAAAACATTGACTAAATAGATAAACATGTACTGGCACCTCAAGCTGAGCAGACCTGAAAGGATATACACACACATATTCCAAGCACCTTAAAATGCTGAATAAACTTTTTTTAATGTATACTCAAAAACAATAAATCCCCAGATGTCAGAAATAAAGAAAAATAGATGAGTAGCAGCTGAAGCCAAACATGACAGAGGTGTTGTAACAGATGCAGCTTGATAGGCTTGGGACCCAAGTTTTAATGCCTGCACAGGAAAAAGCAGCAAGGGACTTGGGCCCACAAAAAGCAGGAAGCTGAAAGCAAATTCCCATACAAAACTGGGAGCCATAAAGCTTTGTCTGTACTGTGATACTGAAGCTTGGCACACTGGTTTAGGGTATCAACAAGGAAGCTTGTCAGTAACTTGGGGCAGTGGTTACAAAAAGACACCCATAGGAGTTTGGAACCACATGCCTGCTCTACACACATTATGTAATGCCCACATCTGTATTACCTACAGTGTGAGGGAACTCCAACCAAGAAATTAATACAAACATATGCAGCAATCCCACTTATCACTATGCATACAAAAGAACTGAAGGCAGGGTCTCAAAAAGATATTTGCACATCTGTGTTCATAGAAGTGCTATTTATAATTGACAAAGGTAAAAAATAAACCCAAATAGATGAATAAATAAAATATGGTATATACATACAAGAATACATGGTATATACATGGGGGCTGAGGATATAGCTCAGCGGCATAAGTGTCTGCCTATTAAGTGCAAGGTCATGAGTTCAATTCCTTGTATGCCCCCCAAAAAAGAATACTATTCAATCTTAGAAAAGAAGAAAATCCTGACACACACTATGACATGAATGAACCTTAAGGACATTGTGCTAAATGAAATAGGTCAGTCAGAAAAAGACAAGTATTTATGATTCCATTTATTTTAGATACCTGAAGTAGCCACTCACAGAAATGAAAAGTAGAAATGTGGTTGCCAGGGGCTGCAGAGAAGGAGGAACGGGGGGCACTGTGGAAAGGATATAAAGTTTTAGTTTTGCAAGGTGAAAAAGTTCTGCACAACAATGTAAAATGTGCTCAACACTACTGAACTATATACACTTAAAAATTGTTACAGTGATAAATTTCTATTATATATATTCAAACATACTTTAAAATTTAAACATAAAACCGCAGTATAGAGCCACTGATGTTCATTAGGTCTCAGAAAGTCAAATGAAAAACAAGACTGTCTAGAAAAAAGCACAGTTAGGAAGCTATTATTATCTTAAGAAACCATCCTGCCAAAGATGAGTTTACACTCAAAAGTGAGCACACACTCAAAGATGCCAGATACTCTGGGGAAATTAGTCATCGTGGAGAAGTTGTCAGAGACAGCAAAGGAAAAATCTTTCTCTCCAAAAGATAAAGGCAATAGAACAATTGGAAAGAAAGTAAAGCAAGTATTCTTACCCAAGATATAAAAGATTGTCTGTAAACCATAATGAAAGAACAGAAAAGTAAAGGAGTTTTAAAGATCAAAGGACTATAGTATTAAAACAACCAAATGGACCAGGGATATAGCTCAGCAGCATAAGTACCTGCCTGGCAAGTGCAAGGTCCTGAGTTTGAGTTCCAGTACAAAAAAAAAAAAAAAAAAAAAAAAAAAAAAAAAAAAAAAAAAAAAAAAAAAAAAAAAAAAAAAAAAAAAAAAAAAAAAAAAAAAAAAGTGAACTAAATAAAAATTCTAGAAATAAAACATACTTCATTTCATTGTTCAAAAATCATTACATGGGTGAAATCAAATGGACATTCCTAATGAATCTGGAACAAGGGAAAAAGCAATAAATATGTTATATTCAAGCCAAAAATTTTCCCAGCCAATTTGCATGATTTATGAACACTAACACAATACCCAATCCACAACAAAACACAAAATAACACCAGGCTTCCTTCCTGATTATTCTCAACTTTGGAATTTCTTTTTAAACCTAAAGACACAGTTATGAATAAGACGACAAAGTCCTTCCTCTTCTGGTTCTTGCATTCCAGTAGTTTGCTGTCAGAAGAAGACAGTAGACAAAAATAAAATAATTTCAGATATTGGTAAGTGCAATGAAAAACTAATACAAAACAATGAGAAAGTAATGGATGGTGGGCACTTAGACTAAGTGTTGAGAGAAGCCTGTAGAGGAGGCATTTAAGCTGAGCCTGGGTGAGATGACACTCAAGCAAAGACTGCGAAGAAGAGTAATACAAAAGGAAACAGACCGACGACAACAGTTTTGAGAAAATAAGGAGCAGAAGTCTTTGGGTTATCATCTGGGACAGATACAGGCAAAAAGAAAGGCCAGTGAAATTGGGCATGGTGGCACATACCTGTCATCACAGCACTCCAGGAGGCTAAGGCAGGAGGATCACAAGTTCATGCACAGGACAGCCTGGGGAACTCTGCAACTTAGGGAGATCTTGTCTCAAATTTTTAAAAACAAATAAATAAATAAAGGAATGGGTATGTAACTCAGCGCCCAGGCCCTGGGTTCAATCTCCTGCACTACACCATAAAATGGAAAGCCTAATGATGCTCCCCTTCAGCCCTGGTGCATAAGATGCCATAGAAGAGATATACACAATTATTTACATTAGTCTTCTTTCCTGTTTCCTGGCATAAAATTCCTGAATTCCTTGGAATCTCCACAGTGATGCATCTTTCTGTATTCTAATGAGATGACTAGTGGCTTGTAGCCCCAGCATAGCTTGGGAATAGGGGTAGTCACAGAAAAGACCAAACATATAAGGAAGTGACATTTGAGCCCCATTCCCCAACCTCTGGGGAGGGGAGGGAAGGGAGAGAGGCTGAAGGTTAAATTGGGCACCAATTTAATCATGATGCCTGTATAATGAACCTCCTATAAAAATCCTAGAGAATAGGGTTCAGACAGCTCCCACACAGCTGAACACATGAAGGCTGCTGGAAGTGATATATCAGAAAGGGTGTGAAACCTCGCATCACCACGCCCCGGCCCCCACACACATACCTTGCACTCTGCGTCTCTACCATATGGCTGTTCATCTATATCTTTTGCAATATCTTTTATAATAAACCAGTATAAGTGTTTCCCTGGGTTCAGTGAGCCACCCTAGCAAATCAATTAAACCTAAGGAAGGATTCATAGAAACCTCAATTTATAGTTGATTGGTCAGAAGTACAGGTGACAACCTATTACTTGAAATCTGTAACTAAAGAGAGGACAACTTTGTGACACCTGACGCCTTACCTTCAACTTGAGGCATGTACACTATCCTGAGATAGAGAGTGTCAGAATTAAACTTAATTAAAGGATTCGCAGCTGATATCTGTTTAAGAACTGATCACTTGCTTTCTGGAAGAAGATGAGGAATCTGCACACACCTGGTGTCAAAAATACTGTGTAGATTGTGTTGTAAGAGTATAATAAAATAAGAAGAGGCTTTTTTTCCACTGCTCACTACTAGTTCCCTTGAAGTTGAAGTTGTACCCGGGCCCTAGAATACAGCCTGTTTAAAAGAATCAAAGCCCCAGGTCCTGAACCTCAGCCAGAATTACACAGCCATGGGCAAATACAGAAATACATTCTCTCAGAAGTCATGGGTGAATTTTACACTTCAAATTACCTGCCTCTGTATGAGTAAAAAAATGAATTGATGCTAAGCATTTGGGATGCCTCAAGCTCCATCCATTTTCTAAAGCAAAGATAGCAACCTTTTTCTGTAACGGTCCAAATAGTAAATACTGCATTCTCATCCTATTAGTAGGGGATATATTCCCAAACCCTCTCAAACCTCAGCTAGTGCCTAATCCTATATATATTGTTTTTTTCCTAGATATACATATGATGGGGTTTAACTTACAAAGTAGGCACATTAAGAGATTAATATCAAATAGTAATAATAAAATAGAATAATTAGAACAATATATTGTAATAAAAAGTTGTATGACTGTGGTCTTTTGCTCTGTGTCAAAATCTTATAGTATTGTAGTCATCTTTCTTCTTGTTACGATGACATTAGATGATGCAGTGCCTATATGATGAGATAAAGTGAGAGAAACAACACAGGCACTGTAACACACAGTCTCAGGCTTCTACTGGCCTGATGATATGTCAGAAGTAGGGTCATCTGCTGTGGGTGATCCTGTATCACTGAGCCATGGAAATGCTGGTGGCTGAATGTCAAGAGCAAACGATGTGAATGACTGAGGAACCTCTATCGTTGCAAGGTTTGTTGTTGTTGCTGTTGTCTATTTGGTTGGTTGTTGTGTTTTGTTTTGTTTTGTTTTTGTTTTTGTTCTTGTTTTTAGAAAACTTTTAAGAGAACTGTGCAATGCAAAGCTGTCTCTTTAATTGGCTTCAGAAGTTGTAACCTTTCACTGATCATTAACTTCTACACTGCATTTTATCCAAGGATCGTATCCTACAAGGTTGTCCTTTGATGCTAATGCAATTCAAAATACTTTGGAAAATTTTGGTAATGTTCATATTGCTGGTTCTTCTTCAGATTCCTCATCTTCAACTTCTTCTGCAAATGATTCAACAAGTTTCAAATCTTGTTTGTTAACAGTTCTCAATGGCCTTTGTTATGTTCTTCCACTTCCTTGTCAAACATACCATCGGCGAGTCTTTCTATATCAACTTACCTTGCTGGCTGAATGATTTCCCAACTTTTCCATCAATCCCCAGGAATTTTTAAAAATCATTCATAACTTTATTCCATTAGTTTAGCAGGCATTCCTAGTTTGTAATTTTAATTTATCCATTGCAGCTTTGATGAATAGTATTGGGTCAGCAGTAGTGGATGATATTTCAGCACTGCATTGTGTCCAGATTAGAGACCGCACCACTGCTGACTGAATATGATCAAATACCAGGTGGGTATATGTGGCCTTGACAAACTGATCAATCCCATGATCAAGGAACTGAAGCAATAATGTTGAAGGTAGAAATACAACATCAACATTTTCATACTAAACAGGATGACCAGGTACATTGCCCATTATTAAATTCCAACCCCTGTGTTTGCAAGTATTTTTTCACTTCTTGGAAGTATTTAGTCACAAACTGTGACCCACATTATCGACACTGTCAGAAAAGAGGTAGATAACTTTTGTTTTCATTTTTGAGAACATGCTGGTTACTCTGTCTTTACACTATGCCTGGCTTTGTCATATGCCCTGAAGTGCTACCACATAGTACCAAAGCTCATCTACCCACCTAGTCTTAAACTCTGGTACCTCTTTTGCTCTTTCATGAATAGAAGTTCTTTGGGGCATCTTATTCCAGGTTCGTTAGAACTGAAGACTTTGGATATCTTTTTTCTTACTCAACTTCTTCAATTCTTATAGAAATGTGGTAGCAACTTTTTCAATGGCATAGGCAGCCTCTCTTGCAATTTTTCTGTTTGTCACTCTAAACATATCCCTAAATCTTGTATCCATCCTTTCCTTGAAGTAAATGGCTGGTGTCACACATTTCAGGAGATTCCTTGCTGAGGTCTTTATACACACTCCGGGCTTTTTGGTTCAACATGTTCCCATCAATCGGGACATACTTTCTCTTCATGTCTTCCAAATTTAATCCCTTTTCAACTTAACTAAGCACATACACAGTGGCTTTAATTTTTGTAATCTGAGGTGCAGCAAAAAAACTGACAAGACTTGCTTTTTCCTTCTTCACAATTTCAAGATAGATAATTCTTTCTTATCACAGATCACCTTTTCATTTAAAGGAAGCAATTTACAGCTTGTCTTTGACATATCCAAACTGCCAGCATTACAATTCTTATGCTTTAGAGCCTTTATTAAATAAAATAAAGGTTATTTAAACACAAACACTGTGAGCCTGTGTAAGTCCATCTGATCACCTAACCAGCTACTTAAGTGACTGGCAAATGGGAAGCCTACACAGTATGAATAGGCTGGACAGTTAGCATCCCGGACTGGACAAGATGTAGTCGGTTGTCACAGATTTCATCATATTATTCAAAATGACATGCAGTTTAAAACTTATGAACTGTTTATTTCTGAGACTTTTCCACTTAATATTTTTGGAAACTACAGTTGACCTTGAGTAACCAAAACAGTAGAAAGCATGACATGGATGAGGGGGTACTGCAAATCAGGCTTTGAATGTCACACAACCTCTGCTGCAGGTGCTCAACTCTGCCTTTGTAATGCAAAAGCAGCCAAGGACAATATGGAGTGAGTGCTGCTATGTTCTAATAACACTCCACTTAGAAAAACAGGTAGCAGACTGCCAATCCCTGTTCTAAACCAGAAGTCTCCAAAGCCTACTGTATCCAAGCTGAAACCTAGGGTAAAATGTATTTTAAAAACTAGGTTATTGTTTATATTCTTATCCCAGTAAAAAAAAGTCAGAAAGAAATTGACCTGCTGGTATATAATATACAATTAACACCGGTGCCTTCATTCAATTAGAAGATGAGATCACACAGTTTGGAAGGAACTACGGTGGAAGGCTGGGTACCCAAAATGCATTAGTGAAGACAGTAGGCCCTCAGTCCTCCCCTTACTTTCAGTGCATTGCAATACTTTACAACTGGGTGTAACACTTGCAATACACACAAGTAGCTTAAATGATTTCTTCAGTGACAACTCTGATGGAAGACAATGCCACTAAGGCCAGCACAAACAATAATAGCACGACCAACACTTCTCCAAGTCCTATGGTGAGTACTGATTTTCTCATGAAAGACAAAAAGTGAAAAATCAATTATATCTGAAAAGCAACCCATAAACATATTCGAATCTGTATTAATTATCTATTATTGTATAATAAATTGCCCCAAAATTTAACGGCTTTAAAAGTTAGCAAATATTTATAATCACACACAGTTGCTATTGGCCAGTCAGTTGGCCACAGTTTCTGTGGGTGGTTCTGACTCAGTGTCTCATGTGAGATCACAGGCAAGATGTTAGCCAGGACCACAGATGAAAGGGTCACTTCCAAAGTGGCTCACTCTATTGGCTGGCAAGTTGATGCTGTGAGATGTGGTCTCAATTCCTAGCCACACAGCCCTCCTATTTGACTGCTTGAGTTTCCATTTAACATGGCAGTTGGCTTCCCTCAAGACTGAGTGATCCAAAAAAGCAACGCAAAAGTTTCAGAAGTCACACACCATCACTCCCACCGTATGCTGGGGGTCATCTTGTGATTGGCTACCATAGTCTACCATCTAATCCTCAATGGTTCACTTCCTTCTACAAGAAGGCAAAATATATACAATCCCTCCAAACTCACTTCTCCTTAGAACTTGTTACTGTTAAGTTCGATTATGTCAGCTTGATTGGTTGGAAGCCAACCAGAGGATTGGTAAAGCACACTTCTGGGTATGTCTGGGTGGGTCATGGAGACATGACCTTAGGTTATTGATTCCGAGTGCCCACCTCTCTGGTACTGTCTGTTCCCCTGCTCTGCTTCCCAGCTGCCATGAGCCAATCAACTTTACTCGGCCACACCTTCTGCCATGATGTTTCAGGTCTGGAGCCAGCAAACCCTGAACTGAATCCCTGACAGAAGTCTCCAAAACCATGAGTCAAATTAAACTGCTCCTCCTTTAAGTTGTGGATATTGGTTATTGTGTTCCAGAGATGGGAACTCTGACTAATACAGAGCCTTAACTCAAAGTCTAGAATCTCATAATTTATATAAGATCCAGGAGTAATGAAGATGCTCAAAGGCCAATGAATTTTATTTCAAAGTTTTAGAATTTAGGGTTTAGAGATACTTAAAACTTAGGATATTTTAAGTATCTTTAAACCCTAAACAAAATGATTTATAGTGCCGCATTATTAATGGGAGGAAAGAGAGATTTTAAGGAACTGGCTCACGCTACTTAAAGGATAAGAAGTCTCACAAACTGGTGTTTATCAGCTGGAATGAGAGAATCTGGTAGTGTCATTCAGTCCTTGTCCACAACCCTGAGAGCCTGGAGCACCAATGGTACACGTTCCAGTTCAAAAACAGGAGACCAAGTTCCCAGTTCAAGCAGTCAGGCAGAAAGAACAAATCCTTCCTATCCACTTTTGTTCTATTCATGTCTTTAAGAGACTGAATGATGACCACTCACGTTGGAGAAGGAAGTCTGCTTTATTCAGTCTACTGATTCAAATGTGTTCTTAACCAGATACACCTCACAGACACACACAGAATAATGTCTTACCAGATATCTAGGCACCCTACGTGCCAGTCAAGGTGACACACAAAATTAACCATCACAACCACTGAAATATAACAAAATAAACTAAAATATTATTTCTTTCTCATCTCATTTAGTTTATATCTTATGTATGTTTCCTTATATGCATAATACAATTATATACAAATTCAATTAAGTCATATAAAACATGCATACATGTATATAATATGCTCACAGTATTCTTTCTAGTCGACAAAGGCACAGAATCATAATAAATCTGAAGACAACTGGTGTAAAGAACCTGAGGGGGGGAACAGTGCTTGTCCATTCTGTTTCTATTTCTAGTAATCATTTGTCAGGGCCTTTATCTGGTGGTTGGTAAGTAGTATCAAAATATGGTGGCCAGCTTGACTGCAGTATAGGAAGTGGCAGAAAATGGCGTGGTTTTTGAGGGGAAGTAAATGTAAAAACCACATCAAGAAGAAGAGGTTGTAGCTGTGGCAAGAGTTTAACCTATTCTTCAAAATAAACAGAATATTTAGAATCAAGGACACATTTCCCTTTTAAACAGCCAGTAAATATGTGACCCTTTTTACAAGACTAAAGGAACAAATGCCTAATAAAACAGGCAGGGATATAGCTGAGTGGCATAAGTGGCTGCCTGGCAAACACAAGGTTTTGAGTTTGATTCTTGGTACCAAAAAAAAAAAGAAGAAGAAGAAGCCTATCTAAGAAAAGCACTTGGGGAAGATAAACATTTATCCCTCCTTGTAAGAATTGTGTCTCAGTTTTGAAAAGAAGAGATAGATTTAGTGTGAAGTATAGATGAAGGAAGAGAGAAGGAAAGGTGTAAAGGAAGTAAACTATTGACATCTACCATTGTGAGCTGCCAGATACTTAGAGGAAAATATTTTACTCTTTTCTCCCTTTTCTGTTCCCTTTCAGTAAAATGATCTGTATATATAATCAAAGAACAATCATGCTGCATTCCTTTGCCTGCATGGTCCTCCACCAGGAAAATTCTACCAAACACACCTAGTCTAGTCATCCTAGACACTCCCAGAGTCCCATTCTTAGGAGCCTCCTTGAACCTTAGTAGCCAGAGTGGGCCAGTGAGGAAAGTCCCAATTGAATTGTGCCTCCATGGGTCATTTACCATAGCCAAGACTCTTATACACATAACTAATATTACCTATATTAAAGTCTACAATGTGCAGTAAGTAGTGTAAGTTGCATGTTACCGCCAACATGTTTACAAAACTGAAGGATGTCTTAGTTAATTACTATTATTGAGACCTACAGTCTAGGCTCTTGCTGTGATTTGAATGGCTCCCCCACAAGTTCATCTGTTAAAAATTTAATCCCCAGATTCATAAGTTTGTGTCACTGGAGATGGGCCCTATGAGCAATAATCAGGGTTAGATAAGGTCATGATGCAGCAGCCTCACTATGCTTCATAAGAGGAAGAGAGACCTGAGCTTCCAGCTTCCCTCACGCTTACCATGTGGTGCCCTCTGTCATGTCTGACACGGTGAGGAGATCACCATCAGTTACCAGGATCTTTATGCTGGACCTTCCAGCCTCGGAACTGTGAGAAATAAGTTTCTCTCCTTCATAAGTAATTTAGTCTACGGTATTTAGTCAAAGCAGCAGATAACAAACTACGAGAACTATAAACAACTATAGCTACCACATACTGAAGCCTGAATTTGAGTCAAAAACTCTACAAACATGATTTTCACACATTATGTCATTGTATCCTCCCAGAAGCCTGATAAAGTAGGTTTGCCTACCATTTCCATTTTACAGAAGGGGAAACTAAGGCTTAAGTAATTTGCCACAAGCCAGACAAAAAGCAGAGACAGAAATTGACCTCAAGGACTACTCTTTCAAATACTACACAAGCAGCTTCCACACTTAGGTGTGTATAAGAATCATACAAAACACTGCTTAATAAATATATTCCTGGGCCCCATCCAAAAATTATGATGCAGCAGGCCAACACTGTGCCCTGATTTTTTCATGAAACACCACCAGCTGATGCTAATTTGTGTAGTTAGTAGTTTTCTGGGAAATACACTTACTGTATTATAAGACAGCCCTTAAATTGGTATCCACTATAACCAAATAAATTGAACTTTGTAAGGCCCTATCCTCTCTGACGCTATGAGTGAGGGAGAAGAACGCTTATGCACATGCATGCAAACGCACGTATTCAAACTTACAAAACTGAAAAACTGGAGGCTGTGATTTACACTACAAAATTATTCTTCAGTTCACAAAAAGATTATTTGCAGTGAGTCCGCTTCAAGAAGAAACTTTCAGAACAAGGTGCTACACAATACTGTCTAAAAGCTGAATGAAAATGTTTATCCACGACAACTGAAAATAATAATGGTGGAATTTCCAATACAAAAAAAATCACTTAGACTAGAGAATATAATTTTAACCAGTTTAATTTTGTCTCCCATGTATTTTTATTAAACATCTAGTGACAGTACTACTTACCTGCCCTTGAAGGAGAATTGACAACAAAGAAAATAAACAAGTACTAAGCAATGTTTAAAGAAAACAGTCAATCATGTCACATTTGACACCAGATCCTTTTTTGGTTGTGATTTTACATTGCACTGACGTGGCATAGTTATACTTTCTGCTGGTAAAGTTGCCTCTGGTGCACATGGTGTGACTAAGTGTGTCTCTTTATCATGGATTTGCACTGAAAAAAAAAATACAAAGACTGCCTAGTACAGTGCCATCTAAACAAGTCTGTGAACAGCTGACCTAACTTCCTTCAAATGTGATTTGATTTATACCTTTTCAGTGATATACTTTTCAGAAACATATTTGGTTCTTATGCAAGCTTCTATGTCAAAAAGAGATCCCTGCTATTGCTGAGTTGGCATTGTTGCTCTTATGGTCATTTGCCTGTGCCAAAGCAATAGTTCTGGCAACCCAGGGAGGCTACATCCCTGAGAGATGTGGACAGAAGAGATCCAGAACTCATGCTCTGTGCTCCTGTGTGTCATCACCTTTGCTCTGTAGAAGACCCAGCGACATCTCTCAGGAAAGAAAGAGGAAATCCGTGGGAGGTCCCCAGGGAACATGCTGGGAACACAAAGCTGGACTTCTGCTGTTAGCAGAGTGGATGGAATGCAAAGAGCCTCCAGGGATGACTAAATAGAGAGTCTATCTGGACTAAGAATCAGAGCTTCACTTCTGGACTGAGTCAGCTTTAACCACCAATTATGTGCCAAACTAAGCAGGCAGGTCAGGAAAATGGCTCAGGAGCCAGGAATGGACCTGGAATGAATAAGAGGAGGGAGAAACTTGCCAGCATGCCAAGGAGGAGGGGCTGGCGATTGTAGCACTCCACGAAGCCCAGGGATGGGTAGTGTTCCCCACCCAGTGGAGGGGCAGCTCCTCCAAAACTCTGCTCACTAATTCACTCTGTGTGCCACCAACTGCCTCATTCCTGGGACAGTCTCTGCATACAACTGGAGTCAGCCTGTCCCTTGGACCCAGCATGTCCAGTCCATTTATTCTCTGTGCATGTTAGAATCTGCCTTCCCTTCTCATCTGGACCAACTGCAAATCTGTCATCATTTTTCCTTTCCTATATACACACAAGACCAACGTGTCCAAGGGGACATCAGTGGTCTAGCTGGGCATTTAGATGTCTTGACAGGCCCACAGCTCCCACTGACACCTAAGAACCCCTGATGAAGCAACCTGCCCACCAAAAGAAACTGCCGCAGATCACACTAAACCAACAGGGCTGAGGGCACACTGAGCACAAAAGCAGGTCGAGTGCACACTGGATCTAAAGGAGGATGGAATCTTTCCTGGGGTGCACTGGCTAGAACTTCAGAAGACAGTGGACAAGTAAGTATTTGGGGAAAGGTTCTAAAGTGAAAAAGGAGCAGAGAGAGGCTGTCCCACTCCCATGCTTCTGGAGATTTACAGATCAGTCAGAAGAGCACCACCAGGTGATGAGTAAACTACACTATTCCATGGTGCTGCAGGAAATATTTGAGAAAGCCTTTAAGTATGCACCACCATTACTGCATTATCTCCATGATGGTTACAACTGATGCCCTTCTTAACTTAAAGGAAAAATGGCTGGCTTGGAGCCAGGCACTGTGATGCACACTTGTAGTGTCAGCTACTAGGGAGGCTGAGGCAGGAGGATCACTTGAATCCAGCCTGGACAACATAGTTTATTTTAAAAAGTAAAAGAACTAACATGTATTGAACAGTTTCTCTGTGCTATGCACCATGATAAGCACTTCACATTATTTCATTGATTTCTTACTTCAGCCCAAAGAAGTAGATGCTAGGCACAACTATCTTTGTTACTGATAAAGAAGTCGAGTCTGAGAAAAGTAAAGTAACCTGCTCTGAGAATGAGTAGCACTGAGCCATTCAGGATACTCAGGAAGTCCTAAGTCAGTGCCATAGTTTGTAAGCACCCATTTTATAGCACAGCATAACTGGTATATATAAAAATGCCCCAAGTCACTAAGATAAGTCTCACATCATGCTTGAGAAAGCTCTATAAGAACACAAGCATTTGAAACATTCTAGGCAGATTACTACTCCAAATGAAGAAAACAAACTAAATTTTGGTGAAGTTCAGCTGGCTAAAAAACGCAGTTATATGAAATAGTTCATACCTGCTGATGCCGGATACGTGAAATGCTGCCATGTTAGTAACAAGAGGCGATGCAGCAAGGTTAATAATATCAGTCAAGCTGCAATGGTTGGGCAAATTAGTGCCAAAGAGAAGAAAGAATTTAAGGACCATTGGGGAAGTCACCTACCTGCCTATGAAATAACTTCAGAGAGACTTCAGTAGGCTGGTTCCACTCCCTCCAAAAGACATCACCTATTGCTTGGGACATCAAGATGAAAAAAGTAGAGTGTGTATCCAGATAATATATTTATTTCTTGCAACAGACACTTGGCTCTTCTCGATTTTAAAAGCCCTGGCTCTGGGTTCCTCTGTACTTTGGCATGGCCAGCACCAAAAACTATATACATGCTAGAGCCTTTGTGCACACAGTACAAGGCTGTAGTAAAAGCAGACTGATTCTCCTTGTCTGGTATATTTATGCTGTGCAGCAGAAAACCAATAAGTGCATGACCTTGTTCCACACACAAATATGTTCTCTTAATGGGCTTCTCCTTTAAGGCAGCAAGTTGGTGCTTGTGGGGAGAACAGAATGAATTTTCCTTTTAAGAACCCTGTAAAGACTTTTTTCTGAGCCTTTTTGTTTTTCCTTTTTCTTTCCTTGGCTATGCAAAATACACTTGTAAAAGCAATCCTTTTTCTCACATGATGATGTTAGCAAAACCAACATGCTAAAGAATCTACCTCCCAGGACTGCTGGCTTGGTTTTATCTGGTCCTGGAAATGGATCCCAGTCACAGAGACGCACGCCAATTTCAATTCTTATCAGTGATGTTCAAGGCACTGCACTTCTCGCTGTATTCCTTGGTGACCTCTGACTATCTTAGACATGTGGATATGTGGACAGACAGAAAGACAAATAATCAGATCCCATGGGTCAATAACTGCTCTCAAACGAGTGATATAATTAAGAAAGCCCTGATTTGATTTTCCTGCTCTGCCATAACTCTTGTTTGGAACTAAGCAAAGTTGAGACTGACTTAAAACCACAGTAAAGCTTTGGAAGTAAAAAGTATTTAATTTATATATATATTATGTATTTAATTTACATATATATTAATAAGGTCTTAACTTCATGTGATGTTTACATGCAACACAACATCAGGTACACTTCACATTCTGTACCCTGTTATTACCAGACACCTGCTACATGCCTAGCCTTTAGAAATGGACAGAAAAACATAAAGGGGGAGGGACAGACCTGCTGCTAGTGAAGCAATGCCACTAGATAAGACCTACTGGACACCACTTGTTAAAACATCATCATGGTATGTGTCAGACAAAACAACCCCGCCACCCCTGAATCAGTCAAGAACAAAAGGAAACAATTCTGAATTCTTCCCTTCTTTTTTGAGTACCTTGGGAAGAACGAGGCATGGAGCCAAAAAGAAGAGGAGTTTTACTGAGGAAAACCACCACTCTGTTTGACTTTGATGAAAAAAAAAAAAAAAAAAGAGCAAGTGCATCATGCATATAGGCTTGAAGGAGTATGCAGGAGAGGAGTGTTTTTATGGATGACTGCCATGGGCAAAACAGCAGGTCTAATCAAAAGCACAACCCATGTGGATGTTCCCAGCCTCTGGGAGAAGAGATTCTTACAAGACTAGGTTTCTCCACTTTTCTTCTTTAGTTCATGTTAGCGGGTAGACAGCCTTACTGTGCATAAAATATTCCTCAAATTCTCCCTGTCCTCCACAAAAAGAAAAAAGAAAAGAAAAAGACTCATCACTAAGACAAACCATTAAATCCAAATTAATTCCAGATGAATCAAATGTTCTTCTCTTCATGGCCCAGGTGATATTTCCATGTGGTTCTACACCCATGAGTCAGCAATGACCTTGGGAAACAATCGGGTTAAGACAAATCATCCCCTCACCTTTCTCTACCTCCTCCTCCCTTACCCTTTCATTTGCCATATCAGTGAGTACCCAGCACAGCTGTGCAGGAGCTAGGAACTAAGGCCGCTGCCCTCTCTGGAGGCCACTATGCCCTCCATGCTTATAGACCCGTGGACATTGCCTACTGGGGTTCCTGTTTTCCCATCATGGTTTCTGGACATGGAATCTGACATGAAACCAGCCTGAACAGGCAGGGGCAAGAGAGAAGGGGAAGGTAGTGCAAAAAGGCAGGGCCTGGCTTGCAGAGGCTTGAGGAGGAGGGGGCTATCCCAAGGAGACCTTCTGATGCAAGTGTTGGGAAGCATTAGGACAGAAACCAGACTAAGCAAGGAAGTGGGAGATAGAGATGCTATATGGTGATGGAGAATTTTGGGTATAGGAAGTTCAGATTAAAGAAACCAAATTCACCAGGAAACTCCTTCACCAGACCCCAAATAGATATGTTTTAAATTAGATCCACAATCAACCACTCCCCAGATCTCTCACATTCTTTTCCAAGTAATATGGCAAGTTTGGTTAATAATCCTTAGGCACTTGCTGCATACAAAGCACCGTGCTTTGTTTACATGGATTTTCCTATTAATTCTCGGGTATATGTACCATGATGAACTCCCTTTTAGTGACTCAGAGTAAGAATTTATCCAGAGTAGCCTAGCCAGCAAGGATCAGAGCTGGGCTCTGCAGCCAGCTGGTCTGACAGTCTAGCATCCACACCCCTGCCGTGCTTTCAGAAACATCCACAAAAACTCACTAAGTTTCTAAACTCAAATATTAAATTCAACTAGGTTGAACTCCATCCATCCTGCCAAGATGCCAGAATGAAAATATCCCCTATTGTCTCTTCTTTCTTACCTAACAGATGCCAAAGTACAAGGAATGTAGAAATTAGGTTTGTAATAGTGCAATCCCTATTAGAAAACAGGGCCCACCCATAAGACTATGAAACCAATCTCCTATAATTGGACTAAGACTCAAAAATGTCTACTTTTTTTTGTATTTTAAAGATTTGGACACCAATTTCAGCCATGGTGGGCCCACCAGCTCTCAGCTGGGAGCCCTTAGCTTCTCACTGTTGCATCTTCATTCTTTTGCTAATATTGCGCCTTATCCCTCTGGTCTGCATCTACCTCCCACCCACCCAGGGACTTGTTTTTATCTTATTTCTTAGAGGTCCTCCTCCATGCATTTCCTCTACTGCTTTCCTCTTCTTTTAGTCTTCCCTTCTCTTCTAGCAAAAAAAGGATGCCCTTCTTCCTTTCTTAAAGTGGATTCTCCTGTCTTCCACCTTGTCTGTCAACTCTCTGGCATGCCCCCTCTTGTTGGTAAAACTGTGATACTTTTGCATCTTAATGACTAAAATAAATGAGTAAACATGTAAAATCTAAACTGGACACAATGGCGCATCCCTGTAAACCTAGCATTTTGGGAGGCTGAGGCATGAGGAACATAAATTAAAATCCTGCCAAGAACGCTTAGTGAGATTTTGTGTCAAAATAAAAAATAATACAGGCTGGGGTGTAGCTCAGTGGTAGAGAATCCCTGGTTTTGTTCTCCAGTACCACAATAAATAAATAAATAAATAAAATCTTCTTTTTGCCCATGTAGCAAATTTTGCCAAACTTGCTGGATCACAGAAGTCACCAGAGATCCCTGTTAATCACACAGATTGTCAAACACTTTCCCTATATACCAATGATGAGTTTGAAAAACACACAGAATTGGTCAATCCAGGCAGGTTTGGAAAACAACACCTTCCAGTTCCTCCTATCTTCACAAACCTAAGGACCCTGCTTCCTCACCACTACTGCTCTCACACACACTGCAGAGCTCCTACCCAAAGAAACCTCTCTCTTATAGGTACTTAGTAAGGTACTCTAGCACAGCCAAGTTGAGCTAGAATCTGAGAATTTCCCAACCTGCATAGTTCTGACTTCAAGACTGGTCACAAAAGAACTAGCATAAAGTTTGCAAGGCATGAGTGAAGCAACAGGTCAGGGTTTGAAAGTTGAGGAGGCTCGGCCTCATGGAATTCACACCAGTAAGTTGCTGCATGTTTGCTGACTTGGGGTATTAACCTTGGGTCACACTTGGACCCAGGCCCCTAATCACGCTAGATTTCCTCCTCCAGCTTCTCTGGTCCTAGGCCAAACACTGTGCAACACCATAGCAAAGGATACTGACCACCTCTGTACGTTACTAGTGTCACTGAGGTTAGAGGTAGTCAGAAACAGACAGGAGTGATGGTTTGTCCTTGAGGATATAGTTCATCCTCACAGGTTCTAGTTCATCCTCAGTTTCCTCCACATTGCCTCTTGCTTTTCTTCCCAACCTCTGGGCCTGCAGACCTGGGAAGCCAGCCACCCCCAACACACACAAACCATCGAGGCAACAGTCTGCCTTAGACCTTGAACCAGCTTCCACAATTGTACATGGTACAATTGCCATACATGTCTCTTATGCTGGTCCTGCTTCTCTGATCAAACCCTAAGGGCACATGTTGATATGGGCAGTGGTTTCAGGAGAATAGAACTTTAAAGATGGGTTCTTTGACTGGGAACTAGTTTATCTAGAGTTGGATCTGATTAGAGTTGAAGGTCTTAAAGGTCTTTAAAGGTTTTGAAGCCAGGCATGGTGGCACACGCCTTTAATCCCAGCATTCAGGAGGCTGAGGTAGGAGGTTCGTTGTGAGTTTGAGGCCAGCTTGAGCTACAACGCAAGCACCAGGCCAGCCTGAGCTACATAGTGTGACCCTGCCTCAAAAAACTAGGGCCAGGAGTTTGGCTCAGAGGCTTAAGCGCCTGTCTGACAAGCACGAGGTTGTGAGTTTGCCACAAAAAATAAAAAATAAAAAAATAAATGCTTTGAGTGATCAAGAAATTGCTACTATAAGACATTTGGAAAAAAAAAAGTATAATGGAGTTAGTTGCTCTCAAGATCTCTAGAGAACTTAGCAAAACCAAACAATGAATTTGGGCTTCCAGTTCTCAGTTCAAAGTCTAGGAGGACCACAATCTCTTGTCTCCTGTAGCCAAGATCTCCAAAAGCAAACCCCAAGTCCAATCTTAAGGGTTGCTGAATCACAAAGCTCACTGAATTCTAAACCCTGAAGGATCTCTAATATTAAAATCAGGGCATTGATTATGACCCTGGAAATCTGACCTGGTTTGAGTACCTCCCATGCTTAAGTCCTTGGGAATATCAGGGCATTAGTCTTCTCTTGGAATGTTTGGAATTTCACCAGTAAAAATCTTACACATCTTTCAAGGTTGGTCCAGATGCCATGACCCCCATGGACTCTTCCTCTCAGAGGTGACCATCTGGTGCTCATGGTATATAGCAATGTCACACACTAGTCCTTCCTCCCTCAAAGTCATAGTGATGCTATTCCCTCTGCCTAGATGCCCTCCCCTAAATTTATAGCTAAATTGCTGACTTTCTTCAATCGTCACTCAAATGTTACATCCTCAGAGAGAGCTCCTCCAGCCACCCTACCTCAAAAATTCTCCACCCTTCACCCTACTTCATTCTTTCATTCTTCCTGGAAATGTCAGTTCCTGCACAGAACTCGTGTGTGTGTGCGCGCGTGCACGCACGCACGCAGTGTTCCAGTATTACACATCTTCTTCACTACACTATAAACTCTTATGAGAATGGGGTGGTTGTATACTAGAATTGTCCTCTAGAAACAGAAATCACATTTCCCTAATCATTTCTCTTCACAAAGAATACACAACTGTGAAATTGTAGTTTACGTGTCCCTTGGACCAGATCAAATTCTTAAACAGGGATTCCTTTTCCCCAATAATTATTTCCACAAGCGGAAAGGAAAAAGAAAGTGCACTTTATTATACTCTCCTGTCAAGCTCACTGCTTTTGATTTTTTTTTTTTTTCTGGTTACATCTAAAACAACCTCTGCCCTCTATCCAAGTTTCTAACATAAGAACTTGATCAATGTCTTCTGAGTGAATCCCCCTACCCAAGACACAACCTCTTATATATCTTTTCCACAGCTCAATATCCTCCAGGTGGCCTGAAATATTGACAGTGCTAACCACTGACCATAGTTCGCTTTTAGGGCAGCTGCCTTCCACAGACTACCACATAAGCTACAAAAGCAGAGAACGATCAAAGAACAAGAGGGCTCAGCCCCACATCAGACAACACCTCCTCTCAGTGTCTCATTAGCTCCAGAAGGCAAGAAAATTGGAAATAGACCTCGTCCCTGGCCCCAACCTCCTAGATTCTCAAGAGCCTTTATCCTCTAATTTTCCATATCACTTGGAATTGGTATTTTTTTTAAGCGTCACTGACTGGATACAAGAGCTCTGTTTGGAGCTTCAGTTGTCCTAAGTGGCAGTGACAGCTTGTTCTTCCACTGTGTATCCGTCTGAAAAGAGAAAAATGGTAGCAGAGGCTATTTTGTTCATTCCTTTCTCCTAACATGACTTAGAGCACTCAGTAGAAAAAGAAGCCTCAGCATTTTTGCTCTGGCAACCTGGGCCCTCCGCAAGACCATACCGGGGAAGGCCCTTCTTTGAAAAGGAGAAGCTCCCACATCTCTGCAGTATAGGGACACATAGAGCAGACTGCATAAAGACAATAGGCACTGCAGCAAAGGTTTTCCAAGAAACAACAAAGCCAGGACAATTCCCCTTGGGTGACCTGCAGTATCAATCATTTTCAACCCTTTCTTCGTGGCCCATGGAAGGCACTGTGCTCTGTTCGTCTCAGAAATGGTGGGTCCCCATGATACACACCTTGGAAGCCTTCATCCCCAGTCTTACCATCAGCCAGAAATGTACCCTCCAGTTCTCTAATATCTGGTCTGCATCTGTGACTTACTTATCTATCCCAGATTGATTTAATTTACTGCAGAATCAGGCCAACTGAAAATCGTCCATCCAGAGAAATTCTTTGCCACTCCTCTGGTGTATTTCAGAAGGGAACAACAGCCTGTCACTTTTAAACATGCCGCTTGATTTCTCTGGCTTTAGTAGATTAGTTGGTGGCTCTAATCCTGGCTGCATATTAGTGTCACCTGGGGAACTTGTAAACCAAGTCTGATGCCTGGGCCCCTCCTTCTCAGACCAATTAAGTTAGAATCTGGAGGAGAAGAGTGGAAGCTAAAGCTCTAGTATTTTTTAAAAGCTCCCCAGGGGATCCTAATTGCAGCCAGCATTGGGGAACCACCAGATTGGATGATCCTTAGATCCCTCAGCGCCGACCTCACTCTACTCTGCAATGCCCCACGATGGGCCCAGGAGCAGCTGGTGCCATCTGAGAAGCTGAGCACTGAGAGGCATCTCTGATGATGGCTTGCTTTAGGGAGAAAGGAGGCTATGGGATGGCTGATGCACCCGGTGATGTTTTATTGTCCCTAGAAAAACCTCAGTCACAATCAAAATAGTCTCTGCAGAGGTTTTCTATGTCTGCAAAGAACATACAGAAAATGAAGTCTGTGGACTTTTTCTAGATCTTGACCTCACCAAGCAACACCAGGAAGAAAGGGTCATTGGCCTATTGGTGGTTCCAGGAGCCCTGCTTTTTATAGGTGACCTCGCCCCCTCCCTGGAAAAGCTACTTTCAAGGCCCATCCAATCCCACTTTTCCATACCTACTTTTCTCAACCCCCCCCCCCGACCATCCATCAATTCATTCATTCAACAAAACCAATTACCTCACTTACACACTGATCTGGGCACACAGGATGGATTAGTAATCAAAAGCAGAGGCAGTGGAAAGGACAGCCAAATATGCTGATAAGGAGAGCTGGCAAAGCAAGAGGCAAGACTCGACCCTTTGACCAGAAGAAATCTGAATGGAAGCCTGAACTGCATCTCAACTCTGCTCTGGGCCCTGTTCCACACAGGTTTATGCTGCTCCACAATGTCATTATTTCACGTGTCAGTCATTTCCTCATGAAATGTGAAGCATCTTATGGGAAGGAATGTAGCTGATATTCTGTCTGAACTACTCAGCACAGAGTAAACACTAAGCAAAGAGAAAAAAACCAAAACTTTGAGATGCCAAAAAACAGAAATAAGGCTAAAAGGAGTGTTTTATCTTATCTGCAATATGAACCATTCCTTCATCATGCACATACCCAGAAGGTTTTCAGTTGTAATTTTAGATCAAATGGGCTTAATTTCATAGAATCATAGCATGTTAGACTAGAAAGACACCTTGCAAATCATCTAATCCAAATTCCTCATTTTATAGACGAGGAGTCTGTGGCCTGAAAGTCTGGGGTTCTCCCAAGTGGGTGAGTGGCAGACATTTCCCCGAAGGTCACTCTGCAGCTGAATGAGCTGTCACTGCCACTTAGGAGTTCTGTGCGCTGCAGCACCAGATGGGCCACCCCTCACCCACTGAATGACTACTTCAAACAAATGCAGAGCTGCAGGGCCCTGTAGGGTGGGCCATGCCAGTGTCTCTATCACTGCATGCCCCTGACTCCTCTGGGCTCTCCAAGCACACAGCCCCCTTTCCAGGTGCCTCCAAATGCAGAAATTTGGCCAAATCCATTTCTAGAACAAAGAATTTTTTCAGTGTACTATGTTTTTCTATAATAAATCTCCCTGCACCTTGGCTTATCTCTTGGAAAAAAAATGTAAATGTTAAAAATTACATTAAATGAGTGGAAAATTCATACTAAAATGGAAATCTACACTAATGTTTTCAATTTCGTTAACCCATGTGCTCTATAATAAGCGCAAAATCACACCTCCTTTAGAAGTCATTAATATTGCAAAGTAAATCACAAACCATTGCTAAACACAAAACAGTAGTATTTAAAATGCATTAGCATCTTGAAAGATACTTCAAGCTAAAAATCATGTAACATTAATATAAATATTATATCTATTTGCCTACTTGCTTCTAACTTACTTAGGAGAAAATAGACTTTTTTAGTTTCAAAATATAAAATATCATAATATTAACAGTGCTCTTCCGAAATTACATAGGGTGTTCCTAGGCACTAAAAGGAAACGGCAAAAATTTCACTTCTGCATTTTCACCTTTGATGACCTAAGAGTTAAATGACGCCAGGAAGCACAGGAGTGTTTGGAATGAGCCCACAGCTTACAATCAGTCACCATGTTTTCTAATTCAGATAATAGGGACTGCTTTGCCAAATCTGCATGATTTGAT
The DNA here is from genome assembly GCA_004363535.1 of Dasyprocta punctata. Classification (NCBI taxonomy): domain Eukaryota; kingdom Metazoa; phylum Chordata; class Mammalia; order Rodentia; family Dasyproctidae; genus Dasyprocta; species Dasyprocta punctata. The sequence continues at coordinate 923 of RJWM01010055.1, read as the reverse complement.
TCCACCATCACAAATTTTGAAGCCTCACCTAATTCTCAAGATTACCGTGACCTTAGGGTCTGACCTCAGCAACCTCCCTGCCCAGCGTGAATGAAAGAAGAATGACAACCAAGTACCATGTGTGTAATCTTAAAAAATAAAAGGTTTATATGTCTGTAGCCTGCCAGAGGTTTATAATAGAACCTCAAATAATAACCAAGCAGGGAAACAGGCAAAGGCTTGTAGTTTCATCCTCTGTAGGAAGAAATCATATTTTCCAAGTAGAAAAAAAACTGAAAATGTTATCCATTACATTGTTGAGCTGAGTTGCAGACTGTATTATACTTTGCTGTCCTTTGTATTCAAAGATAATATGCCTGACAATGATCGTTCTCTGAGCCTCAGAATGTAGCTCAAATGCCAATGGGAAACGCGAGCCTTTCCACGATCCATAAATTGTTCCGTGGTCTGCTGCTGTGTCACTATTTGCTGCTCTACTGTTCAGATTCATGGGAAGCTTCTGGCCCAAGGGTTGGGAGCTCCTGCCTTCCTATTCACTATGGTGTGGTTAGCTGATAGTTCTGACTTGACAAATGTTAACTAGCAGTAGCTTCAGGAACAATTCTTGTGTCCTCTTTACCCTATCCTCAATAACTGAGAAATAGCAAGAGTACCAGGTTATAGCTGAGCATTATAACAACACAGGCATTGAGTAGAGAACATGGAAAAGCCTCCAACTCCATGGCCTTGCCCATAAGAGAAGCATCTCTAGCCTGGCTGCCATTTAGAAAGCACCTATACCAAGAGATGTGCATGAATGCCTTATAGCTTTCATTCTCACAATGCCACAACCATGCCATATAAGAATCAGAAACTTCAAGCCAGGCGTGGTGGCGCACGCCCTTAATCCCAGCACTTGGGAGGCTGAGGTAGGAGAAGCGTTG
>RJWM01010054.1:0-65230 GCA_004363535.1 Dasyprocta punctata | reverse complement strand
TTGCAGCTTGCAGCTTGCAGCTTGCAGCCTGCAGCCACCATGAACTGTAGCCCCGTCACCCCATGCCGCCTTGGAGCCAACTTTATGGACTGAAACTCCCGAGAAACTGTAAGAATAAACCTTTCCTTCCCTAACTTTGGGCGTCAGGTATTTTGTCTCGGCAATGAGCAAAAAGGTACCAAGACATCTGTATTTGTAGTACTTTTTTGAGCACATCAGTTTGTCTCATTTGGGAGTATGGGAGGTACTTTCACTCTTGGATGAATATTTAAGAAGATGGTTTCTTTCTAGGGCCAAGTATGGATTCAAAATGGGAGTCCAAGTATCAGAAGACAAAATTAAAAATGAAAGAACTTCAGTTTTTTCATCTAGTCCAATGCCCTGTACTAAATTCTTTTCTGATTTCCTTTGGTTCAGTCCGGTGGGTTATTTTGGATATGACGAAGTGCTTAGCATAATGCCTGGCATACTGGTAGTACTCAATAAATGTTCTCATAAATGCAATACTAATTTTTATTTCCTTCTTAGAACTGAGGACTTTTGGGACAGCAGAGGATAGTGGTTAAGTATAAGTACACTAGACCAATCAGTTCCAATCCCTGTTTCATTTATTAGCCATTTGATCTTTGGGAGACAACTTGACTTCACTGTGCTCCAGTATGCACATGATAGACCCCAGAAGAGGATTACAGGCAATAATAGAAGCACTGAACACAAAACCTAGGATTCATTAAGTGGTCGAGACATACTAGCCAGTATGATTATCAGTCCCTAGGTTTCAGTGACTGATGCAGCTCATCTAGTCTTAAAGCTCTTCTCATGTAAAATTTGTTTCCATCTATAGAAAATGAGGTGATGGGTACAAAGCTAAGAGATGAGTATCATGTCTTTTTCAAAAATGAACTCTTTCCCAGCTAATTTTGTGGAGTGATGGTACTACACCCAACATACCTCCCCTTCCCTCACCTAATATTTTAAACTTTATCATGTGGTAGCTGCAATTAGAGATCTACTTGGACTTTAAAAGCAGTGACTCCCTAAGAGGAGATCCATGGAATAGAAATTCTGAGGGGAGATGAGATGGAAAGTTGAACTTTTTGGTGGAAGGGAGACCTGGCAGTACTCTTCTACTAAAAGGGCAGACCTGGGCCCAAGAGGTACGGGAAGGAAGGTGCTAAGAAATGGGTGAGGAATGCAGGAAAGGAAGGAGAGGTCAGGGGCTTTCTTCTTATTGAATAAACTTCTTTAGGGATGGGGTTTCCTTATATTGCCTAGGCTGGCCTTGAACACCCAAGGTTCTCTTGCCTCAGTCTCCTGAATAGCTTGGATTGGAGGCATGTGCCACTATCCCCAGCTTCTCCTTCCCAAAGGGAAGTTTAGCTGACTGTATTCTTTATGTATGTAAAGCAAGATGTTTAATGAATTGCACAAAATAGTTACTGGGATTAATAAAACTTCTAACTTCATTCTTTAGTCTACTGTGCCCTATCTTATAAAATGAATATGGGTCCTCTTATATTGAAAATTTGGACACTACTAGGAAAACTGTTTTAAGCCCACTGGAAGAGGGGAGACCTTATTTTCTCAAACAGGCAGCAAATAATGAAATGTATATGAATACAATAAACATATCTCAAAAAAGAATGATACAACTTTTATTTTCCATGGATTTTAAAGATAGTTTTGCTACATAGTTTATGTATTCTTATGATATTATATTTTTCATTTGTATGAAGCTCAACCTTATACAATTTTAAGGTGATATGTTTGGTAGTGTATCTATAATCTTTAAAAAGTTTAGAGTTTTTGGAATGTACAGTATATGAGGTAAAATCAAGATTACATTAAAAATTGTTTTCTCCCCTGCATTCATTTTGCAGTGAGGCTCAAATGGCAAGTACACAATTAAATGACATTTACTATCAAAAATAGGAGTTCATTTGAATTACTATGAAAAACATAAGCCACTGTAACTTGTCACAGTGGCACATTTTACCATTTTAGACATTCAACTGTATAGAAATCTCTGGGCTCTTACACTCAAACTCATTTGTACTGCCAAATGTGGCACTTTTAAGAAGTTTCTAGAAAATAATTGCAATTTTTGGGGGGAAGATTACCATTCTATACATGAGATTAAATTTAAATAAAATGTAAACATACAGTATATTATAATGACAGATCATTCTTACCACTTGGAAAGGCCAAGTTTATCCGTTTCTTTTTTGAACAAAGGTTAAAGATTTTTTTTCTACAGCACAGATCATTTGACATAAAACAATTACAATACATGCCCATTCTATTATAAGGGAAATTCTTCAGAGATCTTCAAAGCACAAAACATATGTTCCTTTTTTTCAAAGACAGACAGAAGTGCTTAGTAATCACTAAAATGCTCATCTCAGCAACTAAAAATTAGTGACTCACTATTCTAAAATTCAAATAATAAATTAAAAAAGCTAGTTACAGGTGTTTTACAGGTAACAGATGTGATGAAACAAGAATTATAGATAGTTTCATTACAAACTATTATTACTGGCAGTCATGAACATCTAGGCAAGATGTACAATGTGATACTTGACAAAAATTCAATCTGATCGTCCAGTAACTCACAAATGCCAAGTTCACAAAACATTAATGAGTTATGCAATTGCAAAGTGCTCTAATGCAACATTAACCACATGCAATCAACAATTTGGAACAGTATCCAAACAGACATTATACATTAAACATTAGTTTTTCAAGAAAGCAGCTTGAAGTTTATTGGTGCAAATTAATTTTGTCTCAGATTTGGTGCCCCAAATAAAAAGGTTAGGCTTGATTATGAATTCTGATGGTGATGGCAGTAGTTATGGGAACAGCAGCAAAACTTATGGGAGTCCTTCAAAATTAGCCTACACCAGAGAGATGGAGTATGTATATATATTCCTACACCTGGTATGGGTAGTTTATATATATGCTATGTAAGTAGGTGTATGCCCTTATACAAATGCACATGGTTCAAAGGCTCACAAAACAGAAGTCAAATAGTTTTGAAATTCAGAGTGTGTTATGATTAATTTTTAAAAGTTACAATCTAAAAGTCCTGTTCTTTTCCATTTTCTCAAGACCTGCAGAGGTACTTTTTGAGTAAACATTAAAATATTTTTAGGCTATATAAACTGCCTGTGCTTTCTTTGACTTATCTGTGAATTCATGAAGATATACTTGTAATGAAGAACTCCACATTTATCAAACAAGAAGCTTTCTTTTTTCACACATATTCTTTCATCCAGTTTGTTTGCTAAGCCCCTCCAGTTATTCATCATAATCCCACTTACCAAATAATTAAGACAAATGAGGAGGTAGAAATACAGCACTAGATTGCTTTCACAGCATCAGACTTTAACATTTTTATATAGCATGTTAGTGTAAATTCTGGTCATTCTGAAAATTTCGGTTGATAATCTTTAAAGCAAACATCAGGTTTTCACTGTTACACTCATGCTGACTGGTCAAAATATCACTTATAAATTGTTGCCTCTTAGAAAGTTTGTTCTACAAGAAGGCATGTCAAAAAACAAAAAAAGTAAAAAGCTCCAACCAAAAACGAAACAAAACAAAGCCTCCCAAAACCAAAAAACCCTCCCCAAATTGGTATTTCTGTGGCTTGCATTCTAATAAAGTGCCAGCCTTTCTACCTAACAATATGTATAATCATTGAAAATGACAAAATTGATGTGCTATATAGTCTAAATGCCAGTGCTAAATGCCACTGTTTTTGTAAAAGCAATACAGAAATAATTTTAGTACATGACAAAATAAAATGTAATACAGTGTTAAAAACAAAGTTGTATTTTCACTTGATTACAAAGTACTGAATGATAAAGGCAATCAAAATGGAAAAGAAAGCAAAGAGTACAAGGATGACGGCGGCACACTGCTCGTCACTAAGGGTGCGCTGGGTCCGGGTGCTTTCCACAGTGTCTCTGTTGGTGCTGGCTGGCAGTTCTGTCCTCTGAGAGATGAAGAGCACTGTGGTGCTGTAGGGACCGACGAGGTCCTGGTGCCCCACAGGGTCTTGGCACTGGCGAATGGCACACACACGGAATCGATACTCACAGTTCAGCTGAAGGCTGGAAAACCGGAATGAAGAGTCGGGACCTCTGTAAACCTGTTAAAAACATATTAGAAGGAAGAATTGCGCGTGAAGGCTGGACAGGAAATGTGTTAATAATGACTAATTTCAGAATTGTATCTGATGTGAGAGCTAGGGAGTATCATTGATTTTATCCTTTCAGTAACATTTAAGAAATACCTTTTCATTAAAGTACTTGCCTGTCTGCTACATTAAGGGTGGGAGAAATTTGAAAAGTGAGAATGCATGATCTACCCTCAGAGCTTATAGGCGAATTAAGGAGTAAAGAAAATGTGTTCTAAAGCAGCAAGAGAACAAATCAGTTCTCAGACATTTCCTTGCTTTCCTCGAATGTGAGAAGACAGTAAGTTCTTACACAATTTTAAACATTTTTGTTGAATGAAGCAACAAATAAGGCAACTTTTCTGTAGCAAATCACTTCATAAGATTTAGAGAAGAGAGATCACTTTGAATTCACAGACTAGGGTCTTTAGACCTAACTCCTCTGCCATGCCTTAGAAGAGAAATTTAAAGAATAGAGCTCCATAGAGTCTTTTTTTTTTTGTTTTTTTTGCGGCACTGGGGATTGAACTCACAACCTCGTGCCTGCCAGGGCAGGCGCTTAAGGCACTGAGCCAAACTCCCGGCCCGGGTTTTTTTTGAGGCAGGGTCGGACTATGTAGCTCAGGCTGGCCTTGTGCTCACGTTGTAGCCCAAGCCGGCCTCGAACCCACAACGCTCGGCCTACCTCAGCCTCCCGAGTGCTGGGATTAAAGGCGTGCGCCACCACGCCCAGCTCATAGAGTCTTTAAAAAGGGAGTATGCTAGTGAATAGGAAGAGATATACTAAAGCTGGTCATTCTGGGGTCCCAGTTCTGCTCAATCACTTCACACTTAAGTAATTTTAGAACAACTACCTCAGAACAACAGGCATAACAGTAGTTAACTTGTATGATAACATGAGGATGAGATGAACTAACACTTGTTAAAGTGCTTAGCACAGTGCCCAGCATACAGTGTGTGTTCAAATATGGTAGTTACTATTCTCATTAATGAGCCCTATCCTCGTATTCTAAAAAAGAAAAGAAAAGAAAACAAAAAACAAAACAAGGCTCACTTCCCAGTGGACTTCCTCCAGCTAGCTGATGGGGTACAAGTCAGATCAAATAGATACTTGGGCTGGCATTCTTGCAAGCACTTTTAGCTGCTTCAATTGTATCTATTATAAATTTAGATTTTTACAAACTGGCTTGTTCCCAAAGAAGCAACGATGATGTATCTCATTTTGTGCTGCCAGGGTCCAGCTTATAACAGGTATCTAATAAAAGTCCATTAAATTAGCATACTATTGATTTTTAAATAAAAATGTAGATGCTAATAAAATGTTCAAATAACTTTTATTGACAGAAGTCTTAAAATGAAACTTATATAAAACGGCAAATATGCACTAGGATTCAGACGAATGTTTCAGGGATTAGGAATGTACATATGATCAATGTCTCAGAGATCAAAAATTAACTAATGTAAATCAAAGGTTGTGTTAGAAAGGAGTATAAAACTATACAAATATAATGACGCTAATTTAGTAGAAATAAATGTGTTTTTGTCTTATATCTGTATATAACAGGTGATTTTAATTTGTTTTTAAGCTTTATTTTCTACTATATCTCCAAATGAGAATTGGTAATATTATGATTAAAGAAAACAAAACAAAACAAAGCAAAATGAAAACCAACAAACTTGAGCCTTCAACAAATGGCATAAAGGTGACAAATAAAGAGGTCTGGCAGAGAGAAGAATACATTAATTATACTAGCTATAAATTTAGGTAGGTCTAATTCAAAAGGGGCCACTTTAGAAATATGACATTAAAAGAGTGGTTAAGGCTTCCTAATCATGAAGCTGTATAAGGGTCTAAAGGAAGTTCTAAATTGTGGAATATAGTGGCACTTGCTGTACATAAGATTAGGGGGCCCTGCCACAGTTGTTACAGAGCTACAAATGACTTTTGAGTAAAAATTGGTAGGAAAAAAATAGGAACTAAAATGACACTGATCATTGATGCCTATGATACTGAAGTTAACTGGAAAGGAGAAACTGGGAGAAGAAGAAGATGAGATCAAAGTTTTCAATTTTTTGTTTCAGATGTATGGAGGATATATAGGGAGACAAAAGTAGTTGGAGACACAACTGAAGAAAACAGATTAAGTTGCTAGAGCTAGTTTAAGGTTTATATACCTAAAAGAAGCAAGCCTCAAGCTTGAGATGAGCTGGGTTAAGTCTTAGGATGAGGAATAAGAATTAAAATACTATGCCTATCATCCCCTTCCCATTACATATTTGACCTTAATTGAAAAAAGATTAAAAATTCTAAATTAATAGTTTTTGATTTTTAGCATTCTATACAGATAATATCACATGTAATTAGTAGAGCTCATTTATTATGACTCAATTATCTACAGATGCAGTGAGGCAAATATCAATATAGATTTACAGTTAAGAGAATGGAAGATAAGAAATTACTATTTTCACTTTGTACTTTATTTTTTTTAATTTTATTTTTTTTTTTGTGGCACCGGGGATTGAACTCACAACCTCGCGCCTGCCAGGGCAGGTGCTTAAGGAACTGAGCCAAACTCCCGGCCCTGGTTTTTTGAGGCAGGGTCGCACTATGTAGCTCAGGCCGGCCTTGTGCTCGCATTGTAGCCCAAGCCGGCCTCGAACCCACAACGCTCCTCCTACCTCAGCCTCCCGAGTGCTGGGATTAAAGGCGTGCGCCACCATGCCCCGCTCACTTTGTACTTTAAAAGAGACATGCAGATTAAGCTCATGAAATTTGTAAACATCTAGTTATCCAAGAACTTCCAACAGCATGCCGACTGCAACAGAATTTTACAGGGAAACCTTTAAGGAAATTTTAAGATTTCATAAAATATTTCATCTTATTTTAGTATTATGAATATATTGCAGCATAGAGAAAGTAACAATAGAAAAATTAGGGTCAATAAGAAAGAATCTAGTGTCTTGCCTATTTGCACATCTCTCTCCATTCTAAAAACCCATTTGCTTGATTAGATAGATTTAATTTACTCTGATTTTGGATTTTGATAGATAATATTGTCCCCTACCCAGCCCATGTACCAGAAGCTGGCCTTCCTCAGCTCCAAAGATGGGGCTGGTTGGTTTCAGTCCTAGCATAATTAATGGTCTTTGAAATCTAAGTGCTTTTTTTCTCCTCAATGTGAGTTTAATTCCCCTCTGCTAAGCGCAGTCACAGAACAGTGGGAGGAACAAAGTCCCTAAAGATTTCATTAGCTGCTGGAACCACCAAGTCTGCTTGTCTTCAGTTGCCTACCTAAGATGATTCACACTTAAGTTGTTTGTGAGCTAGTTCAGGTTGGTTTTCTCGCTCCTTGGAAAACTTCTAGAGCTAATTTGCTTTGGAAGTAGTCCTACTATCATCTAGGTTCTCTATGTCCTATTGCTATACCATTTGAAATATTGTTTTCGGTTAGAAAGCACTTGCATACACTTCTGAGAGGATTAAAGAACCAGCAAACACCTAACTTGTATAAATCTTCCTCCTCATGCCTAGAAAGATTAGCTATACAGTGCACATGGGAGTTAGGATGTGTGAAAGAGGGAAGGGGAGTCAAAGGGCAAAGAAAGTTTCAGAGAATGGAGGCAATTCTAGATCAAGTGCTACTGTGGACAAGACATGAAGATCTGGACAAAGCCACTGACTGATGAAAGAGGGATGAAGAAAGGTAAAAAAGCAAAGAAATAAGCTGTTCCAAAGGCTAAGAGTCATAAGTATTTGTTACCATCAAGTTAATCTGCTTTCAGATGACTCTTAATTGCTGGAACATATAGTTTTTATAGGCTAGTCTAGAAAACTATCAATTTTATTTATTTTTTATTGGTGCATTTGCAGTATATAATGATTACATTTATTATGGGGAGTTGATACACATACATAACACATCTTAATTTTCTTCTTGTCCCCTACCCTACCCATCATCCCCCCCTATCCTTCTATCTCTTTGTCCCCTTCCCCATTTGCAAGGCTCTATTTCCATTTTTTTCATTTGATTCTGTCCCCCACCCCACCTCAACCCTCTCCCCCTCCCTCCATCTCGTGATCCCTTTCCCATTTGGAAAAGATCTGTCCACTTCCTGTTATTTATCTTATTTTGCTGTTTATATTTTGGTTTTCTCAAATAAGAAAAACCATGTGATATTTAAGCTTGTGTGACTTACTTCACTTAGTATTATGGTCTCAAGGTGCATCCATTTACCCACAAATGCCTCAAGTTTATCCTTCTTTATGGCAGAGCAGTACTCGGCTGTATACTATAAATACCACATTTTCTTTATTCATCCATCTGTTGATGGCCATTTCCAAGATTTAGCTATTATAAATTGTGCTGCTATAAACATGAGTATACATGTATCCCTGTAATATGATGTCTTTAACTCTTTCAGGAATCTACCTAGAAGGGGAACAGCTGAGTCAAATGGAATTTCCAGTTTTATTTTTTTGAGGAATATCTATACTGATTTCCATAGTGGTCACACTAGTTTATATTCCCACGAACAGTGTAGAAGGGTTCTTTTTCCCCTACAGCCTTGCTAGCATTTGTTAGTATTTGATTTCTTGATGGGACCCATTCTTTCTGGAGTAAGATGGAATCCCAGTGTTATTTTAATTTGCAGCTTCCAATGGCCAGCAATGCTGAACATTTTTCATGTATTTATTGGCCATTTGCTCTTCTGAGAATTGTCTATTCATTTTAGTTTCATGTAATTTGATTAAATCTTTCATTTTGAAGAGTCTAGTTTTTTTAGTTCTTCATAAATTCTAGATGTTAGTCCTCTGCTTGAGGAATAGCTGGTAAAATTTTTTCCATTCTGTAGGCTATCTCTTCATTTGGTTGGTTGTTTCCTTTATTGTGCAGAAGTCTTTTAACTTCCTATGATCCCGTTTGTTGTTTCTTGTGCCACTGTTCAGCAAGAAAGCCTTTTCCTGCACCTATGTCTTCAGGAGTTTTACCTATTTTATCTTCCAGCATATTAAGTGCTTCTGCTTTAACATTTAGCTCTTTGATCCATTTTGATTTTAGTTTAATATGTGGTAAGATATATGTGTCTAAATTCATTCTTCTGCATATGGATATTCAATTTTCCCAGCACTATTTATTAAAGAGACTATCTTTAAGAAACTATCAATTTAAAAATATTATCTTCCTAAAAAATATCAATAGTTCCTACTGACTGAGAATAAAGACCTATCAATATCTGGCTTTTTCCACTATGTGCTTCACTCATGGAGTCTCACTGAAGTCACGGTTGCTAGTTCCTGTTTCCTTGAGTACTACAGCTTTTCAAGATTTAGTTGGTGACACTGCTTTTGCAAAATGCTTCAAAATCAAGCTGGAGTTAATCATTATTCTCTATAAAGCACATTTTTCTTTATTACTACCTTTATATGGCTATACAAAATGTCATCATTGTAAAATTTCTGCTTCCTTGATAAGATTCTAAACAGCTTTCTCGAAGTTATAAGAGTAACTTAATGTAGCTTCCCTATAACTCTTCATACATATTATTTAAGGTGTGCTGAGTATCAAGTAAATTATAATTTGTTTTTTACAAATAAATTCCATGAAACAAATTGAATTCTTAAACAAATGGCCTTCAAACTTTTGGAATATAATTTGCCAGTAAATTTCAGGATTTTACAAATAGTGAAGGGATTTAGATGAGCATACATAGTATGAAAGGCTAATCAATAGCTTAAGTTTACATCTTATAATCTAAGTAAGTATAAGTGATGATAAGCCTGATTCACTTTTTTTCTTTTAGACAGAGTCTCACAATGTAGTTTAGGCTGATCTTGAATTCACTCTGTAGTCCATGCTTGTCTTTAAGTCTTGGCAATTCTCCTGCCTTAGCCTTCTAAGTGCTAGGATTATAGGCATGCACCACCATGCAACTTAGCTTTTAAGTTAAATTAGAATTAGCAAGGCTGTTTCAAGTAGTGATATAAGCTTATTAAAATTCATACATTACTCAAATGTGGGGTCCCTATTTTCTTTAAACATATAACACAATAACATTTTCTTTAATATTAATTTTGCTTCCTCTTTGGAAGGAAGCCTGCTTATCTGTAAATTACATTTCAAATTTAATCATGTCAATTTACAGATGGCTTAATAAAGAGAAACAATCATATGCCACATATAATTCCACTGGGCATTTTATATTTTTAGTTAAGATACCATATTTCTATATATTTTAGAAGAAAAACGTATATTAAAAATTCTTTTATGAATAACTAAAACAGCACAAAGATAGAATAATGAATGATTTTCTAGTGGGAAAAGAAAATACAAGATACAATAGAAACGACACAGTTTAAAAAGTCTTCCAAAATAAAGTTAACAGCAAAAAGGGGAAATCAGATGGAATGCTTATACATATTGAGTCATGTTTTTATAACAAACGGTGACAACTCCCCAGTCTGTTAATTCATTAGATATCAGGAAGCTATCTTTGAAATTTTTCTTCCAGGAAGGTGATACTTCTAGACTTTCATAATTAATTACTGTGCCTTGTATGTAAGTACTATAGTATGACTATTACTATTATAATAAAAGTCTCCTATACTTTTGGTCTCTGTACTTCTGCACCTGTCTCATTTTAGTTTCAACACTATAACCAAAATGACATTGTGTCTAATTACACTGACTATTCTGGCCAAAATCCTTTACTGCATTGTTTTTACATGCAGTAAAAGCTGCAATATACTGTAGTTTTATCATCAGTGGTGGTGAACTTATGCCATAGTACCACAGCAGGCTGTCTGCATCACTGAAAGTTCTAAAAAGTTCACCAACACTGTGTCTATATGATCTCCACATCAGCTTAGCATCCTTATTGTTCGTTTTCACAAAGTGTCATTTTACTAAGTCTTTAGGAGATGAAGTGATTAAGGGAACAAGCAACATGAAGTTGACTTCAGAAAGGTTCAAAAATGGAGTACACAGTAGAGGAGGCCAGATATTGGTGGATCTTTATTCTCTATCAGTAGCACATGTTGACTACCATTAACTACCTGACTTCAGCAACAGTTCCTCAGGGGTCTCTCTCTGCCCCATTCTTATTAGCCTCCTTATTGTAGATCAAATCTAACAAGTATGCTTCAGCTGTGGGGTCTCTTCAGAACACTTTCCACCCCATATCACTTCCTTTAGGCATATCCTCTTCCAGTGTTCTATATTTTTACTGGAGTTAATTTTTTTCTCCAATGCACTTAATACACTCTGCCATACTGTATGTTAATGTGCTAGCTTTTAATTTTTTTTTTTTTTTCCTACTAGAATGTCAGCTTTATGGGAATAAAGACTTTTTGTTCACTGCTGTATCCTGATTAAGGAATACTTGTTGAATGACTGATCTGTTCCAGTGTAGCACATGACTAAGATTTTGAAACCTGAGATATCTGGAACATATTATGTACTGAACAAACCTTTCTGAATTAGAAAAGTAAAAAGATGGTCAAATCTTGCTCTACACATAAGTAAAAATGAAAGAGGGGTAAAAATATATATTGACAAAATTGTGTTGTGGCACGTACCTGTTTGAATTCTGAATCTTTTCCCACCATAACTTGAAGACTGTAAATAACTGGATCACCTTTCATTGGTTGTAAACATTCCCATGTAATTTCACAAATGTGATCATTTATTTTCTCTATTTTGGGGGCTATGGGAAACAAATATAAATAAGTCCTGTCCCTTTTGAAATTTTAATGTGGCACATTACACAGATACTGGTTTTAATAAAAAAAAGTCAATACTTCTCAAAAACCCAGTTATAAACTTAAAAATAAACAGCAGTCAAATTTTGAAATCTATATACAAATAGGGTAAAAGCAATAGTCTTCCTAAGGCTTAGACACAAAATTGGATGAGGGAACAGAAGAGTGACTCTGACACTCAATGACATTATTAGAATGACTATTCAAGAAAAGTCTTGCTGACCCTAGATCAATGAATGATACAGTCAAATACTTGATCCAAAACACTGTTCTACAAGTGTGTGTAATTAGTTCTCATGGTCTAATAAACTTAAGTCTTTTTGGCTAAATGTACAAAATGCAATCCTTTTTTGTGTGTGGTACAGGTGATTGAACTTAGGGTTTTGTGCATGCTAGGCAAGCACTACCACTGAGCCACATCCCTACCTCAGACAAAATGCAATCCTTGCCAGGGTCATTTTAAAATAAGGATGATTCTGAAATTACGTACATACATGTATATATAGATACGTGTACCTGTTTGTGTGTAAATTTGACTGAAAAATCCAAGTTCACTAAAAATTTGTTTTAATGAAAAACCTCATTTCCCTCTAAAATCCAAATGAATGAAATAACAATGACTTAAAAATATTTTAAAAGCCAGTTTATGATAACAGGAATAGCAAATGATCCTATTAGAAAAAGACTATTTATTCAGTTTAATCTTTTTATGTTAGTTTATTAAAAAGATCACTAACGAGCCAGGCGTGGTGGCACACGCCTTTAATCACAGCACTCGGGAGGCTGAGGTAGGAGGAGCGTTGAGTTTGAGGCCGGCTTGGGCTACAATTAGAGTGCAAGGCCGGCCTGAGCTACATAGTGTGACCCTGCCTTAAAAAAACTAGGGCTGGGAGTTTGGCTCAATGGCTTAAGTGCCTGCCTGGCAGGTGCGAGATTGTGAGTTCAATCCCCAGTGTCTCAAAAAACAAACAAACAAACAAAGCCCCCACTAACTTGTATACAGATCAGGTTTTGTATATCAATATACTAGATAAAATAGCTTTTATTACTGAGTGAAAATCCCAGTAGGTCGGCTTGTCTATACAATTTTAATAAAAGTAAATAAAGCAATTTATGAAAATACATTTAAAATTAATTTATTATTAAAGAAAATAACTACAAGGTGTATAACTTACCTTTCAAGGCAGCTGGGACAGATTTTGGAGTAGTGAAAATATATTCTTGGGAAAGGGGACCTTCCCCGGCTTCATTACATGCTTGAATACAGAACTTATATGATGTTGATTCATTAAGTCTTTGTACTTTGTATGTATGACATGGTCCTCTATACAAGGAAACAAACCTAAAATGGAAGTAACTATTCAATAAAATCTCTTATAAAAATGTTTATAAATTACTACAAAGCACAGTTAAGTTTATGGGGGATAAGAAATTTTTCTAAAAATTTAATGCCTGGAATGGTTTGTCACTCCAAATGTACCCATGTTTTTCAACGGATGGTGAGTATCACAGACACGGTAGGTTTTCTAATCTGACTTGGCTTCCTGAAAGTCTGTTGCTATGTTTAGGGTCTAATCATCGTTAACTGTTTCTTCTCAGGCAACTGGGCTGGATTTGTTCCTGACTGCTATCTCTTAAGGTACACATTTGTCATCATGAATTATTCCCAGTTAACTTCATACCCATACAATTTGTCCTCTACAGCATGGACCTGAGCTATGAGATTGTGTCTATTTAAATTTTGTCTTTATTTGGAAAAAAGGTAATTTTTAATTCCCAGGCATAATTTTACTGATTTTTTTTTTTTACAGCTTTATGTAGGTGTATGACACAATTAATCTCAAATTATCTATGTGAACTGTTAGGTTTTTTTTTTGTTTTTGTTTTTGTTTTTTTTGCCATAGTAGGAATTAAAACCCAGGACCTCATTCGTGACTGCTAGGGCAAGCACCCACTGAAGTACATTGCAAGCCCTTTTGTTTTGAGACAAGTCTTGATAAATTGCCCAGACTTGATTTCTGATTTGCCAACCCTCCTGCTTTAGCCTCTTGGATAGCTGGTATTGCAGGCATTTGTCACCCACCCGGATTTCTGATAGAAGAGTAACATTATATACATTTCTTCTGATATGTCATTTATAAGTTGAATGTTACCCCCGATCCCCCCCTTTTTTTGGAGACAAGAGTCTCACTGTGTAGTTCAGGGTGACTTTGAACTCACTATGTAGCCTAGGCTGGCCTTCAACTAGTGGTGATACTCCTGCCTCAGCCTCCCAAGTGCTGGGATTACAGGCATGTGCCACCACACCCAGCCAGTTTCCCAGTATTTTTGATTGGTTATTTGAAAAAGTGTTGGACAATAGGAAATGAATAATGAATGCTCATATATGACTAATGATAGAAAACATTCATGTACAAGTACCATGAATATTCCACACAAAAACAAAGTTAACCCTGGGAAAAAACTGTTAATCGCATTCTAAATTCATTAGATAGGCAAAATTCTAATACGCTGAGTAAAAAGTAGAAAAGTAAAACTATAGCTAGGCACACACTCTTGAGATTCCAGTACTCAGAAAGCTAAGACGAGAATCATTTCAAGTTCAAGACCAGCCTGGGCTACGTAGTGAGTTCAAGGCCAATCTGAACTACAGAGCCAGATCTTGTCTTAAAAAAAAAAAAAAGAAAAAAAAAGTTAAATTCAAATATTTAAAATAGTAGAATATTAACAACTGTGGAGTAGATGGGATTGTTTATATGGGATATAATATGAATAAAGTGCCCTAAATTGATATTTGAAAAAAAATTTTTTGAGACAGGGTCTCACTATGTAATTCAGGCTGGCCTTGAACTCACTATGCTGCCCAAGCTGCCCTCAAACTTGAGGCAATCCTCCTGCTTCAGCCTCCCAAGTGCTGGAATTACAGGAATGTACCACCACACCTGGTTCTGAATAATTAATGGTACAAATATTTTGAGTAACATTGTAATTGGAGTGTATCATTAAGTAGGTCAGTATATGGCATGGTCTATGGGAAACATAACATGTACCTGAAAATGTAAAATAGATAAGAACCTGAATGAGAGGAAGTAGGGGCAAAAAGACTGGATAATTAACCACAGAATCTAACCAGAATTGCCAGTAAGGAATGGAATTGTGTTTGTTTAGTGTGCAGACCTGTGTGTGGACCATGGAGAGTGAGATGCAATCCTTGTCCTTAAGGGTCTTGGAAGCCTTAAGCAAATCATGATCATTTACTATAAATGACTTATAGTGAATAGGTTTGAGAAGAGAATCAAGAAATAGCCCACTTAATTTTTCTTCTTAGCATCCTACTCATAAACAGGAAGTCAATACTTTATTTTTTGAAAATAGCATATGTAAAAATGATTTCTTATGAGTCTTAACTTTTTGCCAATTTATTTTTATAGTTTTAAAAAATTTATGCACTTAAAATATAAAAAAAAAATATATAAAAAAGCAGGCAAAAATCCTACCTTCCATTTTTATCCTCCATCTGAAGGTGGTACTGAATAGAATCTGTTGACAGTGTCTTTGGGCTTCCTTCTCCCCATTTCAGCTTAAGGTTCTGGTGGTTGAAGGCAACACATTCCAGACGAGGTGGATCAGGGGGGAGGGGCTTAGTTTTCAATTTTATCATATGGCTGAAAGGACCAGCTCCAAGGCTATTCAAAGCTTGAATTCGTATTCTAAGTGCCACAGTAAAAAAAGAATTTAGTTTATCATTATTTTATTTGAAGTGTTTCTCTGGTCTAGGTAAAAATTTACAGGTTTTATAGAGTGTACCTGTATGTTGTATCTGGTTGCAAACTGTCTATTACATAGCTTGTAATCTTTCCAACTGTCAAGGGCTGTTTATCTCCAAAGTCTATGCTGTATGCAAGGATTTCTGAACCATGGTCACAAGGCTTTTCCCATCTTATTGCAAGGCATGTAGAAGGTGAATAATGGGGATTTTCTACATCATCATCACTTATTTCTTGAAGACAAGTCACAATGGCAGGAACTGACGGTGGAGTCATACAGGCTACTACTTCACTGAAAGGGCCAGCACCCACAACACTCAGAGCCTAGTAATTAACAAAGCCTCTAAGTTAACAAACGAAGATATGACCATAAAATTGCAAATAAAACATAAAATTCAGGCAGAATATACACTGATCACATTTACCTGGACTCTGCAATAATAGGTAGTTGCTGGTGAAAGTCCCTTTAATTCATAACTGAGGCCAGGCCCACAGTAACATATCTGCATACTTCCTTCAACTCCTCCCCACTCCAATCGATATTCAGTGACATCAGTTCCATTACTCAAGGGAATCTTTAAGAAACGGACAAAGTTTTTAGTCTTGATACCGACTGAATAACATTTGGGCAAAAATGTTCCTTCCTCGAGTGTATTCAAAACTGGACTGCTTTTGAATTTGTTTAAAATATTTAAGCACAATCAATACTATAGTTTTATTCTTTAAAATGATCTGAATTTAAGACTGGTCAAAAACACAACTTTGTTTTGAATTAGAAGAAATATTAAGAGTCAGTTTAGAAAAGAGTATTTTAAGGCAAATATACTTTGAAATAATTCCATTAAAAGGTTAAATCATACAAGGACATTTTCCTTGTTAAACTTCAAAGGAAACTGAAAACATAATTATCTTTACTGATTATTACTACATACAAACAATACATTGCAGATGATAAATATAACAGAAATAGTGTTACACTAATTCCTATGAATGCTTCTTCTGAGCATTAAGTTCACCAGTAGCTGAAAAATCTCAGTACTGAGAAAAAAACCTTTGATAAAAATACAAAGCACATTACAAACTAAAGTCCAAATACTCGAAATACCACTATATCTTATTCAAATTCTTCACAGAGGAAACAGAACTCATTATTTACTATGGGAATTTAATTAGGGCTTACCCTCTGTTTAATAATTCAGAAGGCAAAATGAACACTATCTTTACTCTTCTATATAAACTATTCTAATCACTTAGGAAAGTAACCTTAAAATAGCTGAAATTGCAATACCTCCCAATTCACTTGTGCACAAGTTGCAGATCTGCACGTCACTTGAGGGGGCTTACACTGATCTGGTGGCCCAGGGGCTGTAGTAATATCACATTTTTCTGAAAAGGGTCCAAACTAGAAAAAGAAGCATAATCAGTGTTTTCATTTTTCACACTTAGTTGGTCAATGATTACACAGAATTCTGTATTAAAGATTCACTTGTAGCGAGCAGCTCACGCTGGAGACCGATCACACCTGAGAGGTGACAGGAGAACAATGCGCATCCCTGGCAAACAAGTTGCTCCAGTCCAGAGAGCACCAAGCCCCGAGGCAATCCAAGCAACGGGTTGCAAGGCAAAGGGGTGTCATGTGACTTTATCTTGCTAAATGTATAAATAAATGTCCCTACAGTGGTCAAGCAGTTCCTTTCCTCCCATCAGGAGAGAGGGCTCCATCTGCCCAATTTTTGGTTCTTTTATTTTCCCATATCCCCCCCTCCTTTGCCCACCCCCAAACATCTAGAGCTGCCGCCAGATGCTATATTCACTAAAAATTAAGTGTATTTTCCCTATCCTTCAAGATCAGTTAAAATTTTATAAGAATTCACAGAAAGCAAAAAGATGTAAAAATCTTGGAAGTGAAGGAGAGAATTTTAAAGTTTTATTTACTACACCTTCTCCTATTCCATTCATGAACTGGTTTTTGTAGGAGTGGAATAAAAGAAAATTATGTGAGGAATGAAGAAATGGATACCAATTAAAGGCATCGGACATGGTAGGCATAAATTATACCTTAAAATCTGGTTTAGCTCTAGAAGGGTGAAAAACTTGTATGGTATATTCTTTGGATATACAGACAGTAAGTCTGACAAATTTATGACAAACCTATAAACATGGATTAGGACATGAGTATTAAAGGTGCCACTGTGTATTGCAGCTTCTGAAACTTGTAACATGATGATTTCACATAGAAAGGATTTAAAGAAGGGTCACATACAATATATTCACTACAGAAGTTTTTAAAAAGTTCACATTTATAAATCCAAATTCAGTTGGAGACAGAATATAAACTATTGTACAGTTCTCTGAAACTTGAAATAATGGCACTTGTCAGTTTAATTTTATAAAGTTTTAAATATAGAATAGTTTACTCATTTGATATTAAGAAATTACTTCTTTCAGCACTCGGGAGGCTGAGGCAGGAGGATCGCTGTGAGCTCAAGACCAGCCTGGGCTGCAAAGTGAGTTCGAGGCCAGCCTAAACTGCATGATGAGAACCTGACTCAAAAAAGTATGGCTGGGGATTTAGCTCAGTGGCGTAAGCACCTGGCTGGCAAGCGCGAGGTTGTGAGTTCGAACCCCAGTACCAAAAAAAAAAAAAAAAAAAGAAATTGCTTCTTTGTCATTAGAGAAACTGACTTAATGAAGAGAGATGAAAAGTGTCACAGCTGAGTGAAAAGAACTTTGGCTTTGGAGTCTGACAAACCTAGGGCTTACTTTATCACTTACTAGTTTGTGTGATTATGGGTAAGGCTTTTCTGAGCTCTAATTTCATTGTAAACTTCATTGTAAAATGAAGGTATCACCTTTTTTTGCCCATTTTATTGAACTATATGAACATATAGGTAATATTCTAAAAATGATCCATACAAAACCAGAAATGCTTAAAATATAAGTTTCCTCTCTTTTGCAAAATAGGAATCGCAACTAGTTTCCAACTGGAAGTAAATGCTGCATATAGTCAGGCTACTGATTAAGTAAACCTTACTAACACTCGCTTAACGGGAAACTTAACTTGATGGAAGTTTAAAGTCACAAATTCTAAATGAAGTTTGAAAATACTAATATTCCCTAACAAATTGTAAGACATATTGACATTTTATTTATCAATTATTAAAAATTATAAAATTTGTAGTCACATGTTGAAAGCAAAATGGCCACATAATGGACATGATATGTGCTAAAAGGAACCACCACTGTGATTATCATTCAGTCAGCATGGTCTTCTCACCCCGATTTTGTTAGCTGCACGCAGTCTGAAGCTGTATGTCTTTCCAGGGAGAAGGCTGCTCACTGTACATTCCACTTCAGAGCCCTGGTAAACTTCTCTAGGTTCATCTTTTTCTGCAGGAGACATTTCGATGCTGTAACAGGAAATGGGTGATCCACCATCAATCAGTGGGGGGCCTAGGGTGAAAAGATTTATGCCAGTGAAGGTGATGAACATTTTTAGTGTTAAATTAATGATAATTTATTACCAAAACATTTGGAAATTACCCCATCGTAACTGTATTTCTTTTGCTTTGGGTCTACCCTGTAATCTGGGAGGGAGGCATGGGCCAGGAGGCACAGCTGGTGTTTGCACAAGTAAAGATTCAGAGACCTGCCGGAACAAAAAACAAAACAAAACAAAACAAAAAACAAAACAGTCCCAAACCAATTCATCAGATTGCTTTTGGTAAAGGAAAATAGTATGAACACAAAGAATACCAATAACAAAGAATACTAAATATTAAGAAATTACTTCTTTCAGCACTTGGGAGGCTGAGGCAGGAGGATCGCTGTGAGCTCAAGACCAGCCTGGGCTGGACTATTAACAAAAAAGATAAAATTCTGAATAAAATGAAAACCTAATTAAGTTATTGAAACACAAATTTTTATAGACAAAGACATATACTATGCAACCATGATATACAAAGAAAGTTATTGAAAAATGAACTCTCAAACCCTTTCTTTCCTTTCCATAATTAAAAAAACCCACCCAACACAACTTAATAGGCAGTATTTTTTTATTCTGTCCAAAGGGAACCACAACAGGGATGTCTTAACAATCAGTAAGTGCTGGCTGCCTTGTTTTTAGGAGGGTTAGACACTTGGTTACTGAACTTTTAACATAAATGCTAGTTTATTTATTAAGAAGAAAACTTTTTTTTTTCTTTCCATCTAAAAATAATTCTAATATATGATAAGCTTCTCCAGCCACTCGGTACCTTTTAGGTATTTGGTGCTGCTTTTAATTTTGATGCTATATATATATAAATATTTTATATATAAATGTTTATATATATAAAGTCTTTTATTTGTATTTTAAAGGATAATCTCTTATTAAAAACAGACATTTAAATTCAGTGCCTTATTTCTTACCTTTTTTGTATTAAGGTTTATACTTAATATTCTTTATAATCACAAAAAAGGATTTGGACATTATTTTATTCAGAAAGGTATCTTATGTGAGAATGCTATAATACTATATTAGAATAGGATTCTGTAAGAATGTATGGCTTTTCTGAAATATAGAAAGATTTTCTTTCTTTTTTAGAATCTGGGGATCAACCTCAGGGTCTCACTCACATATGGTAGATCTCTGAGGTATATATACCTCCAGTTCTGGGGAGGTTATTCTTACTGGATAAAATGATGCAACTGGATTATAAGCTGGTTTAACAGGACTCACATGTAGTTTTACAATACTCTCATTTTCAGATAAATGCTTACAATACATTTTTAGAAAGTGTTTTCACTGTGTTAAATTCTGTTTGAAAAATAATTATAAATGTTCCAAGAAATTTTTGGTTAAATTCATTAAAAAAAATAATCACTCCTATTTCAAACATACTTCTCCAGATCATTGTAAATATATATAGTCAATGAATGGTATGTTCAAATCCACTTTTGGTCATATACCTCTCTAGTAATAAAATAAGGGCCAATTTTTCTGAAATAAGTAAACATTATAATCTGTGTTTAAACAGTAAATGGTATTTTATAGTTTCTCCTGACATACAATTTATGGAGCAGTAAATCAGTGTGCAAGTATTTTATTTCTGTTTTTGACTGGTATGCTGATATAGTTATTAAGCAGCACCCTAAAACTTATCTTTATAAAATTTTCTCCATTTGTTTTATGTGTGTGTGTATATATTTTTTTTTCCAAGGTGAAACTATCAATGAGAAGAGACAGTCACATAATAGTATGAAGAAAGTATTATATTAGAATACTCTGGTAACTATAACCTTATCCACTCAGGTTGCAGGGAGTGCTTTTCTACATTCATAGACATATTTCAATATTTAAGGTGGCATTTGGAGATCCTGCCCAACGTGGCCAAACTTTAACAGTAACAATGTCATCATCATCATCTATAAACAAACATTACCGCACTCTGTCCTCCATCACTGATGCAGTAAACCCGTAAACGATAGGAATAGCCTGGATTCAGTCGATCACAAAGATGTTCCCTGGTAGCGCCACTGTATATCATATCCCATTTATTTCCTGTAAGGTGAAGAACTGTGTTCAATCAGGTGTAAGGTAATGTTTAATGTTTTGGTATCATGGACATGGCAGTTATCCTAGCTTCTCTAAGTGTTTATATAATTTGTCAGAAATAACTCCAGTTTGTTACATGTTTCCTGGAAATGATCTAATTTTCTTTATGGGTGCAGCTTCTTAGACAAATCTGCATGGTTTTGCTGAAGTGAAATATTTCTGTAACTTCATAAAGACTTTGGCTTAGATTGATAATTTGCTTTTAATTAAGTATTTTAAATGTGTTTACTGGTCTAGTAATAACATTATAACAGAGTGGGGACAGCCAATATCATAGAAAGTTCAGTTTTAATTAAAAGACATTCTTACTTTTTCAGGAAATGTCATTTCATAGAAATAAAAAATCATTAAGTGTGATATTCAAGCATAAAGTTCACTTGTCATCTTCTTACTAAAATGAATATAAACTGAGTTTAATTTTAGAAGATAATTCTTCTCTGGTACATCTAGGTATAAATCTAACTGAATAAACTAATCTTTAGGAAACTTCATAGTTATATAATGACTTAGCCTGGGTCTCTGGGTCCAAACAATGTAAACAAATGAAGAAAAAAGAAATGTCAATGTAAGTAGGTGTACAACAGTCTGACATTTGATTTCCTGTATTTTTGGAGGTTTTAATAGGCAAAATCCTAACTACTGCAAACAAACAAAAAAAATCAAGGACAGCCCAGACAAATAAATACCTTTTGTGGTAGCACATGAAAAGAGGAAAAAAAAGATATAAAATGTAAAATCATGAAGAATATACTACAATAAGAGATACCTAAAATAAATCTGTCAAATAGCTATTCTTACCATTAGACCCTTCTGCCATCTCCACTACATACTTATTGATGGGTGCCCCTCCATTGTCTTTTGGTGGATCTACTCAAGAAACAAAAGTGATGTTAGGTATAGTATATTAATTTATTGCATTTCCCATGTTTAAATTCAGCTCTTTACACCAACTTTTCATGGTTGCACAACATTTCAGTCACTTTAGATTCTCAGATGGTTTGAGATTTTTGGCTATTTTATAATTACTACAAAGTCTTTTTATTGATCTGAATTCTTTAGGTAGAGATCAAGTTTCAAACACTGATCTTTGCTTTACCATTAACTAGTATACAAGCAGTTGCTCAATAACTGTTTTAAATGAATAACTGACTTTCATTTATCTTGACAGTTAGGATGAAACAGAACTTTCTTGCTACAAGTTCAGTTTTCATTTTACACACTGTGGCCTTTGCTCAGTTATCTTAACAGTGGAAGCCCAGTTCTTGTATCAAATCTAAACTTAATATTCGTAGGCATACAGCTTTCTGCAAGAAAGATTCTCAGTGAATGACTTATATGTTTCTTACTGGACTAACAAATTTGTTTAGGAAAAAAACAAAAAATAGTTTTGCTTTTTTGGAGATATGGTCTTGCTATACAGTTCAGGCTGGCCCTGAACTCACTATGTGGCCCAGGCTGGCCTCAAACTTGGGACAAGCCTACTGCCTCAGTCTCCTGAGCGCTAGGACTACTGACATGTGCCACCACGCCTGGCAGAAAAATATATTATTATCCATATCAACACTTTACTGAAAAACTGACACCAAAACAGGAGGTCATTGATGTATACCTTAAAAAAACATTCAAACATAATTACATTAACCTGGTGGATTAACTAGAATTACTGAACTCATGATAAAGCTTACTGTAAGAAAACACAAAATTCAGAAGTTGTATAGATCATTAGTATTGCTCTCTTCTAAATGAACACCCTTTTCTGAGTTTGGCCTTTTTTTGTTTTTTTTTTTTTTTTGGTGGCACTGGGGATCGAACTCACAACCTCGCACCTGCCAGACAAGCGCTTAAGCCACTGAGCCAAACTCCCAGCCCTAGTTTTTTGAGGCAGGGTCGCACTATGTAGCTCAGGTCGGCCTTGTGCTCGCCTTGTAGCCCAAGCTGGCCTCGAACTCACAATGCTCCTTTTCTACCTCAGCCTCCCGAGTGCTGGGATTAAAGGCATGCACCACCACACCCGGCTTTGAGCTTGGCCTTTCTACCTGTAGGCTGGCCCACCACTGCTGAATATTCTTCACAAGAATCACTGTATAAGCATGGCTGAAAACCATGGTAAACTTGTAGCAACAAGGACATTTTACATCCATATAGTAAGAATTTGAATGTTAAGGTAGTAGTTTCATGTTTTTCTTTTCCTCTTCTAAGTACATATATAGTAAATATCTAGCCAAAGGTGATGACAGGACAAGCCCAGTCAATCAGATTGCTTTGAAATCTCTTAAAAAGTATTTTTATATTTGAACTAATTTAATCAAATACAAAATAATAATGTATAAATAGTCATAGTAACTTACCCCAAGTTATTTTAAAACTGTGTGAATGTATTTTTCCTTTAACTGAAGGCTTCACAGGTACTCCTGGCTTATCTGGGCAGGTAGTAAATTCTACTACTTCACTTGGATTACTTTTACCTTCTGAGTTGTAAGCAATAACCTGTGGTAACACAAAGACTTAATACAATATGTTTGACACCTGATTATACTGGCTTAATGAACAAAAAAATGAGAGAAAAACAAGTTCAGTCAAATGATTAAAATACATGTTCTGAGTGTGATGCTTGTTTGAGAATTGCTTGTTTTTAATTGGGAGTTGGCATATATAAAGTATATTATATATAATTCATATTATACTTTCCATTTAGAGTCAGTCCTGGAATTCAAGTGTTAAGTCTAACATTCTGACATTGTGACAACAGTCATCAAACCAACAACCATAGTTTGATAATCCTGGAGGGGCTTCAGTTTTGCTTTACTTAATTTTTGGGGCTTTACAAAGACACCCATAAATTCTTTGTACATTCTTTATTCAAAAGGTGGAGCATAATTCCCCTTTCCTTGTGTGCAATTTGTATCAATGATTTCCTGAAACAATGTCACAGAGACAACAGTATACATAACCTGCCTATGTTAGAAGGCTGGGGTGATGATCTGAGGGGTCCTGGAAACAACTATGTGAGTGAATTTGGAAGAAGACCTTTAGGACCAGTTGAAGCCTCCAGATGACTGCAACCACAGCTGACATATGGAATGTAACTTATGGAGACCCTGTCTTAGAACCACCCAGCTAAACTGTTCCTGGATTCTTGACCTTTAGAAACTGAGATAATAAATAATCCAGTTTCTGCAAGCTATTAAGTTATGGGGTACCCTTATTACATAGCAATAGAAAAATATAAGTCACATCTAGGTGTCAATTACATTTGATTTTAGAAATTTAATTATACCTGTGTTTTTACTTTATTATGGACAGAGCTTATGATGCTACATGGCATTCTGGGAAAGGATTTATCCAGTAAATCTATCATGCTCCCAAATAACTCATACAACCCAGGAGAATGTGGTAAAATTTAGCCCAGTTGATCAACTTTGTTTAGGTTTCCTCACTTTTCTCACATACTCAAAATGCATTTTCAAAATGGATTTTCTCACTTTATTTATTTGCTTTACAAATGAGATGACAAAGGAGTTTAAAGCTATGTTGTACATAGCATTCTACTTATTACAGGAGATTTTAACACTAGTCTTTTAAAAGCCATAAAGATCCATCTAATAAAAGCTTCAAGGCTGTGTGTGTGTGTGTGTGTGTGTATAATATATCCCCTTTTTACTATAAGTTACTTTCTTCAGTTAGTCATAAAGATAATTAAAGTCATAAAAGATAATGTTTTTCTCCCTAATTTTACAAATAATCAGAATATTAGAAGCACTATTCTAAGAACTTTAGGTATGATGCAATCCTTACTTTATTTTTATTTTTATTTTTTTTGCGGCACCAGGGATCGAACTCACAACCTCGCACCTGCCAGGGCAGACGCTTAAGTCACTGAGCCAAACTCCCGGTCCTAGTTTTTTTGAGGCAGGGTCGCACTAGGTAGCTCAGGCCGGCCTTGCGCTCGCGTTGTAGCCCAAGCGGGCCTCGAACTCACAACGCTCCGCCTACCTCAGCCTCCCCAGTGCTGATATTAAAGGCGTGCGCCACCACGCCCGGCTTGCAATCCTTACTTTAAAGGAGCTTAGTGTTTTTTTTCCTTTTTGAAATAGAGTTTTGTTATGTTGTACAGCTGGGCTCAAACTTCTGAACTCAAGGGATCATTCTGCTTCAGTCTCCCAAGCAGCTTGGACTATAGGTATGAACCACGGTACCCAGCTCTGCTTTCATTTTCTGGCTATTATGAACAATGATGCTGTGAACATTTGGGTACTATTTTTCTTTTTCCTTGTTGCAGTGCTAGGGACTGAACCCACAGCTAAGAAAGTACTGCTTCAGCTGATGAATTTAGAGTCTTTATGTAGAAGACAGGCAATAAGGCTAGTCAAAGGAGAAGAAAGATTACCAAGGCCTGAAATCACTTAGGAAAGCTTTACAAAGACAAATAGTGGTTATGTGATGATGTTCTTGGGCAACAGGTATGAAAGAGAAAGCTTGGGTATGAAACAGGACAGAAATCCCTGAGCATAAGAGCAGAAATGAAGAGTGAACAGTGAGCTCTGCTCAGGGAAGGATGAGTAATTTTATCAATCTGGTGAAGTAGCTGGAAGTGAAAGCAGTTAAGCTTAAAAAACTGAGTAAGAATATGAAGAATCTTCATTTCAAACTAAGGAAACTGCTTTGCTGAGGGAAAGCCATTGTTTCGAAGATTTATCTAGGTGTAGAACAGAAGTGGTATTAGATGGTGAGAGAAGTGCTGGAAGAAAGTAGTTATGGACAGAACATGCTCGGAGATACAGTATTCCTCAGGACAGAAATCACAGCAGACACAATGCAGAGAGGACATACCCAAGAGACAAGAGAATATACCAAGAATAGCAAAAGACTTAGCTGGGACACACTTCAGCTAGGGCAGAGGAGAATGGATGATAGATTGTAAAAAGATCCTAGATAAGATGAATCATAGCAGGAGAAAGTGACCATACTATCAGAGACACTGAGGTGTAAGTTAATATCACACACAGAATGTTAAGAGAAATTGTTGGACCCAGATTCTGTTTTGATTTGCATCTACCTGTGAAAGATTCTCAAAAACAAGGAACAAGGTGAAGTAAAAAAATCTGGAAGGCTCTTAGCTCAACGTGCTCAAAATTTGATGTTCAGAAACCTTGCTAGTTTGTAGGAAGCCAGACACACAAGCTTAAATACTGCATGGTTTCTCTTAATAAGAAACCCAAATTATAAACAAAGAGCAACATTAAAGACAATAGAAAGAAGAGTGATAGATCTCTCTCAAATGGGAAGGAGATCAAGAGATGGAGGAAGGGGGAAGGAGAGAAAGGGAATGAAAAAAAGGAATTTAGACATGTCATGTACATGTACCAACTCCACACAAGAAATGTAAACATTACGTATTGCAAATACGTACTAAAAAAGTAAAAAGAAGTCCAAGAAACAAAGCATCAGCTTACCAGTTACAGAGTTACAAGCAATGGCCACCAGCCTCTGAAACCTTTCATGTTTTTAAAACAAATTTGGATACCAGGTCCTGATTTCATCTCCAGTGAGCCATTTAATGGAATTAGAGTTGTTTACTACTCCTAATTTTAAATGATTTTAAGAATCCTGATTGCTTTGTTATGTTTTAAAATTTTATTTTCATTCTTCTTCTGTCCTCAAGTAGTTTTCATTGTCCTAATTTTGTCTCAGTATTTTAAGTATCCTGGTATTATCCTTAGTATGGAATCTAAAATGCTAGCATTTAGTAAATATGAGAAATTCACTTTGTGTTATATTATTTTTTTAAATGGTTATCAACACCTTCCATCACTTTAATCTGTATTATTGTAATTTTTTGTTTTTGCTTTGTTTTCTGAGGCAGAGTCTCCCTACACAGTCCAGGCTTCACTCCTCTTTCCTCAGCTCTTGTTTCTTAAAAAGAGTAACATGCTATGCCTACATAATACTGTAATTACATCTTGGTGCATGCTTTTAATTTTCTTTTTGACTTTACGTTTAAAGATTTTTTAAAAAAGTACTAACATTTTACTTTGATAGGACTTCTTGAAAGAAAAGTCTCCATGGTCAAGCTAGAAAAGACAGGCATGACAATGGGATTTAATGATTCCAAACCCCCTGAGGGGTCCCCAACTCACAGCAGATTTAAAATACAGTAAATGTCTGAGCTCCTACAACTTCAAACAGGTGTCATTTTCTACTTCCTCTCGTTTTTTACCCTCTTATAGATCAGCTGATCTCAAATCCCAGCAGCACTGAATTACTTGGAATTTCTCATTTAGTAAGCGAAGGTAGGACCACAGAATTTATATTTTTAACAACTTTCGAGATGATGCTGATAGAATGGTCTGCTAACCTCTTTGAGAGCCACTACTCTTAGCTTATTCTGTTTATTTAATAAGCCTGTGAATACTGTAATACCTCCCTATGATCCAGTGATGTGTAAAGAGAAAGCCTATGGATGTGTTTCCCCATCTCCACCCTGTTACCTAGGAGTGGTTTTTTGGAACAATTACCTGTCTCCTTAAGAGACTGAGCACATATCTATCTTCCCTTGCAATCTGAGAGACAGCCATTGTGAACAGTTTAAAACATAAATTTGATTTGCTTATACAGGTCAATAAAGAATTTAGCATTTGTATGTGTGCATGTATACACATGTGTTTGCATGTATGTTCATTAGCAATAAACCCTGGTATTACATGGTAGAATTCTAAGAATTTTAACAAATTATGAAGACATTAGAAACTTCCTCCTTAGAAGACCTGTTGGTATGATAATCATTACTGAAACAAAAACACAATCTAACATCACCATACAAACTAGATTGAAACTGGATACTTACTATTATGACTATGAAAACTACGTTAGGAAATTAGAATAACCTAGTCATCAAAGTTTTAAAAAATGAAGCTATTATAATTTATATGTAAATAGCAAATATTATTATCTACTGTATAATCAAATTTTCTATTACTGTAAGGTTTTCTAAGGTTCTGAAGGAGTACTAAAATGTACCTTTGCTTTTTAATAATGAAAACAACTTACAGTGACTTCTATAATTTATTTGAAGTAATATGATTAAATAAACTGGTAGAAAATTTAAATGTTGAACTTATTGACTAATATTAACAAATACATAAGCTGGCTAACTGGTGTATTAACTAACTGAAACACTATCTGTCAAAAAAACAGCAATACATATACTGACTAAAGCAAAGAATCAAAATATATCCTTCAATGATGCAATGGTAGGGAAGATAAATTTCAACAAATCTCCATGGAAGAATTTTCAAGGCCTATTACTGCCTCAAGTGACTGAGAGTGATAAAGCAACATATTCTCAGTATATTCTAATAACACCCATATTTTAAAAGATGTTTGTTCAATTTAAGAGTCTCATAAAATATTAACATGGGTTTTGAATTTAAATATATCAAATTAGAGAAGTATTATTATTATTATTATTGTTATTATTATTTTTTTGGTACCGGGGATCAAACTCATGACCTTGCGATTACCAGGCAAGTGCTTCAGCCACTGAGCTAAGTCCCCGGCCTTAGAGAAGTCTTATTGTATCATACAAAAGTAAAAAAAAAGTTTACTAGATCAAATTAATAGTTAAGATTTAAAATGCCAGGAATGAAATACATATTTGAGTTTAAAACACTAGAACAATAAAAACAAGAAATCAATCTTTTAGGGACTTTCAAAGCTTACCTTAAATTTATATTTTGTACTACGTCTAAGGTTTTTCACTGTATAAGCAAGATCTTCTCCATCATATTTAGGCTTAAAACCATATCCCTGGAAAGGGAAAACAAAATCTTCATTAGATGTCTAACAGCAGAACGGGGAATAACAATGACTCAGGTTCCTCTTCATGTCTTATTATGTGTCATGTGATTTTCTGTTGAGTGTAACCTGACCTTAATGCTTATATCTTGAGTGATTGGACCTAGAAATGCTACTGATGCTAAGAAGGATGAAGGAGATTATTTTGGTAGCCAAGAGAAGATTTTTGTTTTGAGGGAAGAGTAGGGGCCAACGGCAACTTCACCATCTGTGAGCTATCTTCAGAACCAAAAAGAATTTCTGAAAGACATTATAAGAGTTAATCAGACACAACTATTTAGCACACTTTTTGTCCTGAAGGCACAGTTGTGTTTAGGTGAATAAATAGACAGGTGGTTGTGCTGGCAGGTAAGAATATTACTTAAGATTTAAGAATGCATTTAAAGGCCCAAAGACAAAGCTTAACTACTTTCTCAAGGTCATTATATTGAGAATTCCAAAAAATTGACATAATTTACACATTACAAAATTCAACATTCTAAATTACATAATTCAAAGTTTTATAGTATATACACAAGATCATGTAACCAATACCTAATTCTTAATTGTAGAATAAAACCAGCCTTTTCTGGTTAGCAGTAATTTACCCCCATTCTCTTATCCACTAATATGTTTTCATTTTTATGCATTTGTCAGTATCCATATAAGCAGAATCACACAACGTGTGGTCTTTCGTGACTAGCATCTTTTACTTAGGATAGTATTTTCCAGATTCATTCACACTGTGGCATCTGTCAGTACTTCATTCCTTTTAATGGCTTAACGATATTCCATTTTACAGAGTATACCAAATTTTATTCAAATCATCCATCTACTTATGGACATAAAAACTGCACATCCGCCCACCTGCTCCGGCTATGTTGGCCAGGCAGACCTCCCAACTTCTGGGCTCAAGTGAACCTCCTATCTCACCCTCATGAGTAGCTAGGATTACAAGTGTGACCCACTGCACCCCTAGCTCTGCTTCTAGTTTTTCAGTTGTTATGAACAGCATTGCTATGAAAGTGTGTGTGTGTGTGTGTGTGTGTGTGTGTGTGTGAGCGCGTGTGTATGTATTCTGCACTGCTGTGGATGATAACCAAGGCCTATGCATGCTAGGTACATGCTCTACCAGTGAGCCATAACCCCAGTCCTGTGTACAAATTTTTGTATCAACATGTGTTTTCACATTCTCCTGGGTATATATCTAGGAGTGCAGAATTTTTATTTCTACATTGCTTTACATGAGCTCTTTAAAGTTATGGAACTATGGATGAAATTGATAGAAGACACTCTAACTCTAAGTAGGCTAGGTTCTAGCTCACAGGAGATGAGTGACAGGTAACCAGATTCAAGCTATGGTACAGGCTCATGTGAGCCTTAAAATCTTCTGTGGCACTATGGGAAGCAATGTATGAATACAGTTGGAGAAGGCAGATTGAGCCTTCAAGCCTTCCCTGGGGATTGAACCTAGGGCTTTGCACATGGCAGGAACATGCTGCACCACTGAGTTATATCCCCAGGCTCAAAGCAGATACATTGAAATTGTAGTCTATGTTGTTCCCAGGCACAGACATATACATCTACCAAAAAACCAAACCAAACCAAACCATAACTAAAAACTCCAAAACTAAATCGCCTCTTTTTATACATCAAGAAAACAAAAGGGGCCAGGGATATAGCTCAGCGGCACAGTGCCTGCCTGGCAAGTGCGAGGTCATGAGTTCAATTCCAGGTTAAAAAAAAAAAAAAAAAAAAAAAAAAAAAAAAAAAAAAAAAAAAAAAAAAAAAAAAAAAAAAAAGACTGAATTCTCTCTTATTCCCAATTTCTTCCACATACTGTAATAATAAACTAAGGCTTGAAGGGCCTTGGTGAAGCAGCTAACTCTTGTGGCAATAGTAATGCTATACTAAAATATTTTAAGCACTTATTTAAAATCCATATTCACACTTACTGAAGTTTCTTCTTCCATTTCTAAAATATAAGAAATTCCTTCATCTGATGGTGTTCCTGAGGGTTTACTCCACTGTAAGGACAACCAGGTAACTCCAGCCTTAGCTAACACAGGACTTGCTGGCATAGAAGGGGCACAGCCTGATGTGTAATATAAGACTTCTTCACTAAAGCCACTGTTGAAACAAATGGTTTTTAAGTAGGAGCGAAAAAGAATCATTTCACAGCTAAAGAATCATACTTTTTATTAAAGTTATATTTTGAAAATTAAAATATTTGTTTTATTTATTGCAATACTGGGGATCAAACCCAAAGCATCGAGCAAGCAAGGCAAGCACTCTGCCATTGAGCTATATCCCCAGTCTTAGAAAATGAAAAATCTTTATAGTGAATTATAATCTAAATAATGTATTTTGGGTTTGACAAGGTGTTGGAGGTAACAAGGTCAGATATTAAAAAATAAATCAGCATCTTCTGAAAGCGTAGTTTTGTTCAGATTTTTAAGCCTTTATGTTTATAGTGCATGTAGTCAAATGAAGAAATACACAAAATACTTTATAGGGAAAATATGAACATAACACCATGCAATTGGTATAAATTTTATTCCTTTTAAACACAATTTCATATAATGCCATGCACATGAAACAGAAAATACAAATTCTCATTTGTACAATTAAACCTACCATACCAATGAAGGTAAGGAGGCATATCTTTAAAATAAAAACAATTTCAGTAAGACTGTTGAAAGGCCTTTTTATTTAATTAGGTATTGCAGAGGCTCCTGGAATTCGTAAGAAATAAAAAAATTCCCTTTAAATTTATTTATTTATTTGTGCATTTTTATTAGTACGTGTTTGCAACTTCAAACAATGAAAACACATGCTGAGGATTAAAAGAAAAGCTTCTAATCACATGAACAGGTTTAATTTATATTTGAAATCAGAGAAGTTGCTGACTTTAATTTTTCCTGTGTTCTTTATGTAAATAAGGTCTTTTTTTAGGCTGATAATGTAACTATAATACCAAAATAAAACAGCATTTTTAGTGGGTAATTTGGACTAAATTATACATATGAAGTCAGCTGGATAAGCTAAAATCTTACATTATTTTATAAAATGGATCTTACCTGGTACCATACTCATTTTTGGCTGACAGTCTAAATTTACAACCCATTGCTGGTGACAGTTTAGTAACTTTAAATTGCTTCTGTGAGCCCATGTAACACTGACAGAATTGTCCATTTCCTTTTCCCTAAAAATAACAGCTAATATTATAAATCAAACATAATAAAAAGTTAAATTCACATCAGTTTTTATTTTTGGTAGTCACGTGCTACTGTACATTACAAATCATCTCTGTTAACTGTAAGTCATGGATCTCAAGGGAAAGTGAACATAATATAGTGAACATAATATAGTTCATAAAGTACAGAATAAAACAGGCAGAAAATAAAGATCTTTGTATAGCTTCTTGAATTAAGTATGGGGTTTTAGCCAATGCTAAATCTCTGGACGTAGCAACAGAAACAATTTCCAGGTATGCATCTTACAATTTTCATTGGTAGTAAGAATAGAAGCTTTAATACAGACAACTGCCAGTTTTCCTTCAATGTATGAAAAGGAGTAGGCAAACAGTTTTAAGAAAAGATCCCCACCCCTACCAACCTCCAAACTGCCACCTAGATAGATACGCTAAGTGTCTTTAAAATAAAGACTTGGAGCTGCTACCAAATTAATACTGAAAAAAATTCTAGCACAGAAAACAGCCAATTACAGGCCATAAGAAAGGAGAGTGAAAAGTCAGGACGGCTCAGGAAAATAAAAAAGTGTTAGATATCTAGTATGCTAAATAAAATGGATAAATACCTCAATCTCTACCCCTTCCCCATTTTTCTTTACTGTATTGGTAGAGATAAAGGGTGGTGAAGGTGACTTTGAAGAAAAACTTTAGTCTGTATCTGGTTGTTTTACTGAACTTTTATTAGTCTTTTTTTTTTTTTGCAGCACCGGGGATTGAACACACAAGTTCACGCCTGCCAAACAGACGTTTAAGCCACTGAGTCAAACTCCCGACTCTAGTTTTTTGAGGCAGGGTTGCACTATGTAGCTCAGGCCCACCTTGTGCTCGCGTTGTAGCCCAAGCTGGCCTCGAACTCACAATGCTCCTCCTACCTCAGCCTCCCGAGTACTGGGATTAAAGGCATGCGCCACCACTCCCGGCCTTTTATTAGTCTTAATGGCTAGTCACTGGAGTCTGCTAAGCTGCCTAAGTATGAAATTGTATCATCTCTAAGTAATGAAAAAAAATTTTTTTAATAATGAAATTTTGCTCTCCAGTCCGAATACCATGGTTTGAAGATAGAAGAGGAAAGTGATACAACAATGGAAGCAAGGGGAGAAAACACAGCACTAAATAGTCACAAACTAAGTAATAAGACACCCTATAGAAGAAATTTTGGTCAAGAACCCTGGAGGGAAACTACCATGATGACACCCTGATTGTGCAGTAAAATCCATTTCAGGTTTCTGGCCTCCAGAATTGTAAAAGAGTAATTAAGTTGTTGTAAGTTACTAGGTTTATGGTAATTTGTCACATCAACCTTAAGAAATGAATACTCTTGCCATTAAAGTTGATGCGGATGGGCGGGAGTTTTGCTCAGTGGTTTAAGCACCTGCCCGGCAGGTGCGAGGTTGTGAGTTCAAGTGCCGGTATCACAAAAAATAAAAAAATAAAAATAAAAAAACAAAGTTGATGCAGAAAAACAAAACAGGGCGGTCAGTCCGTAATATTTTTAAAGAATACTACCAGTCTACTTATGTACCATATAAACTGATACTTTTTTTTGATACTGTTTCTTAAAGAGAAAACAAACAAAAATGCTATTTCTATCTACAGATAAGTATATATTTTTTAAACATTTAAAAAGATAAAATTTACTTACCTCATCCCATTCTAAAATGAAGCTTTGGATTTTAGAACCATTGTCACTAGGTGCCTAAAATAAACACCAAGAAAGAATCAAAATGAATACAAACTAGTAGTTTTATAAGTGGTATTTTAATGATCTACTTTATTTTGCAGATGTTCTGTGTGAGGTAGTCCTGGAAAAACATCTGTAGAAAAACAAAGCAAGAGACTATACAAGTTTTCCTGAACACTGAATAATCTCTTTTAGCAAGAACTTCTTTAATTTTCATGATCCTTAAAAAAACACTTTGCCTTTCTTTCAGGTTTCATCAGTTTTAAATTTCTTACATCCTTAAGAATTTAATAAAGGCAGGAGTACTACAAGTTAGAGTTCTGCCTGAGCAACTTAGCAAGACTTCGTCTCAAAATAAAAAGAGCTGGGAATGTAGTAAAAATGGTAGAGTCCCTGGCTCCCCATCCAATTTCTAGTACTGAAAAAAGTTTAACAAAATTAAAACTCATCTTATAATCTAAATGGAATTTTGCTAAAGAATGAAGAATTACTGTAGGGTGCTGAAAGGAACTTTAATCTGGATCTCTTCTAGACTTAAGGTGTTCATCACTTAAGACTAATGACTCCTGTTCATTTTTGAGGGTGAAAATTTTCGGTCTTCCTTGACATTTTATTATAGTATTAAATCACTTTTAAAGAGTGTCAACTTTATATCTTACTGAATTTTCTTCT
Source organism: Dasyprocta punctata (assembly GCA_004363535.1). NCBI lineage: Eukaryota > Metazoa > Chordata > Mammalia > Rodentia > Dasyproctidae > Dasyprocta > Dasyprocta punctata. The sequence goes on along the minus strand of RJWM01010054.1, from coordinate 30,489 downwards.
TATAATTTCAACCAATTTCTTATTTGTTGAACAAATGATCACCACCGTTTTTACAACTTCAGAGCTGGAGACAACTGACTCAGCCTCCTCTTGTCAAAATTAAAACAAATTGAGCTTTTGAAATGATTCTGCTGAGAGCTTCTATAAATTTTCTGGTGTCTATTTGGTTCTTAGATAATACTACTAACTACATAAACAGCAATCAAGAATCATTAAGCTTTTAGCAAAGTCTTTATAACATGGAGAAGTCTAAATTACTTGTTGAATACTAACACAGATCTCGTGTTTAAAAAAATTAAATATGCTGCACATGGTGGCACAGGTCTGTAATCCCAGCACTTGGGAGGCTGAGGCAGGCAGATCACTGTAAATTCAAGGCTAGCTTGGGCTACCTAGTGAGTTCAGGGTCAACCTCAACTACATAGCAAGACTCCGTCTCAAAACAAAACACACACAAACAAAACAAAATGAACAAACAAAATATATATGGTTAAATTAGAGAGGTATCTTGATTCAAACACCAGTGGCAGTTAAAAGTGCATATAATGAGAAGGGGGCAAAGAAACAAATTCTTTAAGTTCTAGCTTTTATGTTGCTGGGAGGACAACCAGATGCCAGTCCCTCTGGGAGACAAGGAGAGTGAAGTCTCCCCATCCCACCATAAGCGACAGGCTGATCCAGAGAAACAGGCTGCAATGATAGCTGTTGAGGTAAAACACAACTTAATGCTTGTAGTGTTATTGTTTCACTGACTTTGCAGGCCTAAAGCTGGTAGTTTGATCATCTATTCAGAGCATAGCAATATGCAATGTAGCATCTATGGGGGATCTCCTTCTGAAGGTGGTAGCCATTGTTAATTCCCTATTATCTTGTTTTGAAGTCTTTATATCATTTTCATTGTTTTGTTGGGTTGGGTTTTACTCTGTTTTGTCTTGTTTGATTTTATTATATCCAATGCCATGGGCAGCTATTTCAAAGATAACAAGATATATTATGGTAGCCACTTTGGATTTACTATTAGCTTGTTTTGAAGTCCTTTACTGCATTCATTGTTTTGTTTTTATTGGCTTTGTTCCATTCTGTTTTGTTTGCTTTTTACTATGTCTGAAGTTATGGGCAGCTATTTTGAAGACAATAAGAGGCATTATGGTAATCATTGTTGATCTCTTATTATCTTGTTTTTAAGGCCAGTATCACACTGTTTTGTTTTGATTGGTTTTGTTCTGTTTTATTTTGCTTGCTTCTATTCTCTTTAAAATAAAAGTTACAAAAAAAAATTAGAGAATCCAAAATTAGAGTTCATACGTCTCAGCAGGAAGTAAAGAGTGTAAAAATGTATTTTCTAAGAGTTATGATTCCATATTGCTCTACTCTAGTTGCTAAAGTTTCACATTCACTTTTTCTTTCTAAAAATTTTTGGTGAGGCTATGAAAATGTCTACTTTGAATAAGCTGAGACCTATCCTCTGGCTTTTTTCCACGTGGAGGGGAAACTATTGTGTGTAGAGTTTTTTACCTTATCTCATTTGATCATCATATCAACTCTATGATACACTATTAAATCACAGTAATTAGAAGTGAAGCAGAACTGAATTTGGTCTGTCTGACTTCAAAGCCAATATTCCTATCAAATAGCATTCCAAAGGCTGAGTATGTCAGTCTGGCTCCTGGCAGTAAACTTCAGCTTTTTATCATTGGTATTGTCCAGTATTTCTAAACAATGTCAGTGGATAAAATATTTCTCTTGACTGCTACCCCAAGTGTCAACTCATGCCAATGTTCTTTTTCTATGCTAATCTCCACTGGAATACTTTTAAGTTAGGTAAGGCAGTAGAGTCAAAAAACTGGATTATTTGAGTCACTAAACTAAGCAAGATTTCTTATATTTGAAAGTAAATAAAAACAATTATTATGCTTGCTTTGTATTGGGCCTACCAAAACCTAACAGAAACGATGTGTTTAATGCTCTCAAACTCAGGTATGTATTATCTCCAATAAATTTTTTCTTCAACTGTTCTGATTACTGTGTGTTTTACAGGGCCATTTGTAGAAGGGCCTACGTCTGTGCAATCTGTGTGGTCAACATGAAGAGCACTGTCTTTATCTTATATAGAGCTGTTGGAAAACTGTTAAAGGTGGAAGTTTTAAATTTGAATTTTAATTATCTTCTAAAGGTTTCAGAAGGAAAGGTAGCCTTGACTTTCATTCTTGAGGTAAGAGTAGGTAATTAAGATGAGTAGTTATACCTTGCTGTAAATCAATGGTTTCCAATAGGTGTAGTATTTTCTTTTAGGGATATTTTGAAATTTTGTGAGGGATGCTTCTTATTTCAGCACAATAACGCAAGGGAAAGAAGGGCTGACAGTTATGGAGTGGAAATGGAGGATGTTGACAGTCTTACAGAGTGTGGAACAATCAGCATTCTTTTAAGGCATATTGATATTTTAAAAACTATGAGTCTAACCATTATGAATCTGGTTTTAGGACAAAAATCAGAAAATAAAGGCATCACTACAAAATATAAACAAGAGCAGTAGGTTGAGAATCACTGTTAGGAATCTCAAGTTCATCATATGTATACTATATTAAAAACTGGTAAATATAAATCCATCTTTTTTTTGCTGTATTTACATATAGTAAGAAGAATGAGTAAGAGTTTTCTGAAGGATTAAACATTTATTTCGTGTATGTAAAGAGCAAGTTAGTTAAGCTTAAAGCTCTTTTGTTCTCCAAAACAACTGACATTTAATACTATGGGGCGGGGGGAAGAAATGTCAAGTTAGAAACACTCTATAGAATATTCTTACCTTCCATTGCAGAGTAAGTGAATTTTTGGTCCGATTGGCTATCCTTGGTGGATTAGGTACATCAGGTTCACAGCTCAAGGTAGTAAAGCTTTCAGCTTCTGAAGGAGCTCCTTTTATAGAACTGGACTCTGCCTGTACTCTATGGTGATAAAATAGTTTTACCTTGCAGAATCACTGGATCTTATTTTCAATAGTATCATCTTTAGGTAATTCAAGTTACTGAAGTACCTTTTAAATGATCTATTAAGAAAATATAGCCAGGTACCATGGTGTATGCCTGTAATTCCAGTACTCTGGGAAGCTGTGGCAGGAGGATTCCAAGTTTGAGCCCAGCCTGGGTAACTTAGAGAGATCCTTTCTCCCCAACCCACCTCACCACAAAAGAATAACAACAACAGCAATAACAACAATCAAAAGGTAGGGGTTTGGGGGAGCTGTGTAGCTGAGTGTGAAGGTGCTGAGTTCCAAACCTAGTACCATGTACATGAAAAAAGAAAATATGAATAGAAACAAAGTTTAGCCCTTAAAAATAGCACAGACCAATGGTTTTCTTCATTCAACTGTAACTCATAGAAATACATTTTAAATTGTAACAATCATGTCTGTGCATATATGTATTTATATACATATACAACAAGTTTCCTAAAATATCAGTATCCTGAAACAAATATTCTTGATATGCTAATACTCTCAATTTGCTTAATCCTATTTCATTTAAAAAAATGCTGAATGGCAGGCTTGGGGTATATCTTAGTGGTAAAGCATGTGCCTAGAATGCATGAGGTGCTAGGTCTGAATACACACAGAAACTGAATATAACCCACACAGGTAAACGCATGATTCAAAAATGGTTTCACAATCTGAAAAATACTGGGTTGTACAATATTTTGGGTTTAACCACAGGAAATTTACTTGAAGGGTTAATAGGAATAATCCCCAACACAAATGTTTTTAAAAACTGGGAGACTACATGTCCAACTGGGCCCCAGCTAGGGAGGTGATAAAATTCACAAAATTTTGATAAAATATACTGGGAGAACTAGAAAACATCTGAGATACTATTTTAAATCTTCTGACATTCTGAGTTTTAATATCCTAAATTTTGTCCAGAATATAATATAGAAAAAACACAGGAATAAACCCAATGTTATTTATGGTTTATAAAAACTTTCAAAGCTGGGATAAATTTCCAGCGCTAAATGAGATACTGTAAGTATATTCTACACATCTCAATCCCTAGGTCTTACAAAATTAATCCTTTCTTCACTGTAATACATAAGTTAATTTTTAAAAACGTTGATAATGGTACCAACTGAAAAACCAAAGTTCATATTTTTAACCCAAAATGAGTTATATTCTAGAATTTTAAGGAAATTATTAAAAAAAAATTCAACCAACCAACCAATGTCATAACCCTATGCTGTATCATATACAAATAACATGTGGGAGTTCCTTACTTTGCATGGTAATCAGTGGCTGGTTTGAGATCATTTAAAGTGACACTTGTTTCTTCTCCTCTGGAGGAAAACAAAAAAGTAACATTTCAGTGTCTAAAGCATTTCCAAAGGACATACTTACGACAGCTTGTGGTACTTTATGAAATAATAATGGTTCTTTCTTTACCAATTGTAATATTATTCAGATCTAACATAAATTTATGTAGTTGGGTACATGCCAAACTTAAAACATATATCCCTGCATATTACTGTGGAGCAGACATAGGGAAGATATTTAACTTTCAAAATGAAACCATTTTCAATTAAAAAACTCAATCTTGCACATATAATGTGCTATTAAAAAGCAAAACTGCCAAGTTTTCTATAGTCTGCTACTGAATTTTACTAGAAAATAACATGAACTTTATTTACAATACTGCGGTTTAAGTTAATTAGTAAGCAAGAAAAAGGGGAATTGTAAGTATTTAAATAATTTAAAATATTTCCCAAGTCCATTACCATATTTTTAATATAACAGCACACAAAATAATTATTTGCTACCATTATTTAGGTATGTAGCCATAAATAAGCCTGTTTTACATTTCTCCCTCTCTCTTCTACTACTTCTCCTCCTCATTCCATTTGTTTTAACCAAGTCTTTCTTCTCTCCAATTCGTGGACTTCTTTCCTCTTTCCCACTTTGTGTCCTATCTATCTTGTTTCTCAAATTAAAGTCAATAAGTAGATGAGAAATAAATATCTCATTGACGGAGGTACACTTTACTGAACTAGGCAGCTGCAGAAGCATCCTTAGAAGACTAATTAGTGTAGACAGCAGAGGGGACTAACGTTCGCCTTGTGCTTACTTGTCCCTGATTAGGCTGCAAATGGAAATAAATTCCTCTTCTTTAGCAAGTGGCCACGGACAACCAGAAACAGTTATCAACATAGAAAGAAACTTTTATGTTGATGGTCCTTTATCCTCTATTTACCCTTAGGTAGTTTTCCTCTTTTATGAAAACTAACTAGAATAAACAGAAGGAAATCTTGATAAAGAGGAGGCATGACATCTTTGTAACCTTTCGTGAAATGATGAGAGTCATGGGACAGAGAGTCACTTTCTTTTCTCCTTATCAGCTACTTTATTGAAAAAAAAATACGAAGAAAGTTGATATAGTCAGCATTCTGTGTTATGATAATTTAAATGACTACCTCCTTTATAATCATTTTTGTAGTGCTTACATTGTAACTAATAACTGGCTTTCCCCTTATTTTTCATTAAAATAAACAACTTCTATATGAACAAAGGTCAAACAAGAATTTATTTAAAAACTGTTGGCCATACATGTCTCAATTTTAGGTTTCTTGGTATATAATACACTTGAACTAAATAAAGAGAACTGTGCTAGGTTTTAAAAATATGACAACATATGCACAGACAAATGAGGAACTCTGGAGGTTTTAAAAATACGATTATTAACATATCAGGTACAAATGAAGAACTCTGGTATTAAATTCATTTCACAATTGAACAAGCGCTTGTACATGCAAGAATGAAGTCCAAGTTCTTAGGGATCATTATAATACTTCATGAGTTCACAACCAAAAGTCCTTTTTTCCTTGTTGTGAGTTCTATAGTAAAATTTGTATATAATATATTAAGAATATGGAACATCTCTTAAGGAGCCTACTGGAAAAAAAAATGCTGTGTGTGACCAATGGAAAGGATTGTTCTGAAGGTGTGCAGATAGAAATACAGACCAGCCTACATTTGAATGATTTATATAGAAATCACTCACTAGTTAATTTATGGATCAGAATAAAAACATGAAGAGGGAAAGAGAATAACTTACATAAAATTAAACTGAAAAAAATACCTACGCATAAACACTTTTGTATTTCCCATCTTTTCCAGTACTTGAGACCAGAATTTCATAACCACACAGTTCTGGTACAGTAGTGTCATCTGTTTCGCCATTAATAAAGCTGGAAGGTGGTGACCAGGTAAGCACTACTGTCCGTGCCTGGATGTCTGAGGCCTGTAAAAACATAACATTTAAAAGCTCCTTAAAACAAATGCAATGTGTTCAATGAGCAGTGAAATATCCAATGGGGTTAAAAGATTAAATAATGTCTGTATAAACTTATGTAAAATGGCTTATACATAGGAACTTGCTCATTTGTAGACGAGAACTTGTTGGGAAAGTATAGATAGGTTCAACAAGTGTAAACAATTAGGGCCATTCAAAACTGGACATGCTAGCGCATGTGTGACCAAGGCAGAATGACTGCCAACTTTGAGCCCAGCCAGGGCAACTTAGCAAGACCTGGTCTCAAAAACTAAAAAATGGCTATGGATCTTGCTCAGTGTGAGTGCCCTGGGTTTAATCTCCAGGACCATGACAAACAAACACACACACATTATTAGTGTGGATACAATATACCATAAAAAGAAAAAAAAAAAAAAACTGAGAGGAAAAAGCACTTGTAATGAATCTGAAAGGGTTTAGTTCTCAACTTACAAAGCATTATTATAATAAAAAAATTCAAGAGAAAAATGAGTGAAGGACATAAATGGCTCAAAGAAACAAATATAAATGGACAACGTATCAATTGATGTATAACTGTATTTGCAATTAAATAAATGTAAGTTAAAACAAGGTAACTACTTTTCATTTTTCAGGAGAAGACTGAAAAGTTAGTAATACCCAGTGTGTTTAAAATCTGGAGAAACAGGCAGTCTCTTAAAAGCAGAGAGAAGTATATAGAAGTAGCCTTTATAAGGGATGACTTGGGAACCATTAGAGAAACATGTTTACTTTTTTTTTTTTTGGTACTGGGAATCATGACCTCACATTTCCCGGGCAGGCATTGTGCTGCTGAGCTATACCCCCTGGCCCATTTTTACATTTTGATTCAAGAATTTCACTTCCAGGATATTCCCCTCAGGATAATATCCTACAAATAAACTTGCAAACACAGACAAATATATAGACTAATGAATATTCTCAGCAGCATTAATAATGGCAAAAAACTGGAACTAGCTTAACATTATTATTAGTCAGGTGTTTAAAAAAGAATGAAGCAGTAAGTCATGTATATGTTGACATCTAAAGATTTTATCAGTATATTGGGGCTGCGTGATAGTGGAAAAAAAGGGAAGCTGGATAGTATAATATATAGTATGATTGCAGTGTTGTTAAATTAAAAAAAACAAAAAAAAGGACAAAATGCCTGAAAATGTCTCATACGAATGCATGTTGTTCCTTCAGCATGTGTGGTGGGATGCAAGGAGAGTTGTGAGGGAAAAAAACAAGGGGTTTTAATTGTGTTTCATATCTATCTGTACTACTGGAAAAGTCTTATGACTACGTATTTCTTGTAATAGAAGCCTACCACACAAGGATAAAGGTCTAAGGACAGCAGAAATAAGCACTTCAAAGACTGATTTAAAAAGTAACAGATTACACAGGTATTTATGAAAATGTTTGCTTTAAAAAATATATATATGCTAACTGGGCAGAATAAACAAACCCGATATAGTTCTTTCTTTTGTAACACTCTTAAAGCCTGAATAAATTTGAAAATTACAATAATATTTATTCTGATTCTGTTAAGTCATAGAAAACATAACACTTTACTTATTATAAGTTTTAATGCCTTAATACTATATTTCCTTCAAAATACTTAACACTATGCTTCCTTAAAAATGACTTTTTGTAAATAGTAACCACCTTGATTTTAGCCTGTAGATGGAGCAGATTATCCACATTCTCTTTTCAAACAAACATCCCACTACCATGTGTGCAACACAAACACACAGACGCACATACATACAGAGTGTCTCTTGATTTTATACAAGGACCTCAGCTGTGTTAAATGGTAAAAATGTGAACAGGAATCAGACAGTGAGTCAGTCAATCACATTAACAGGCGTCTACCTTATGAAATTTATTTAACCTGGCTATGGGAATAATTACTACACCATCAAAAGGATAGGTAGAAAAAATATTAAGTAGGGAGGCACAAGATTTGAAACTAATCTGCTTGATGACATTGAACTCTCAACTTCTCAGGGTTTCAGACCTCATCTATAATATGAGTGGCTGAGTGAGATAAATATCAAACACAGTATATTTTAAATACCTTTATTTTGAAATAAATTTAGATTGACAGAAAAGTCGAGAAGACAGAATACACAATTCCTTCCTGTCTGTCCTTCACCTATACTTCCTTAATGTTAAGAGAGTGAGAACACAAGAGCGAGAGATAGGGAAAGAGTATGAATGAGTGAAAATAAGAATAGATAGAGGTGACTATTAAAAAGATCATAGGATAAAGGAAGGCAGTCATGTCCTGAAAGGCAGGGTAACAGTTCTGAAGTACTAACTGATCAGCAGTGTCAAATACTACAGAGCGATCAAGGAGAATACAGTCTGTACAACATCTAAACATGTTATTTGCTGTTGCTGACTTCAGGTGAATTATGAAGAGTTATACAAAAGAGTTATATATCATAAAGAGTTATATAAGAGTTATATAAAAGAGAAATGGATTCACAGTAACTGTGAAACTCTTGTATGAAGAAGTAATAACCATGTGTCAGGAGGAAGAGGGGTAGGGCAAGTGGATTCCTGAAATTTATAGCAAAAGAACTAATAAAACCTGGTGTTACAGCTTGTGTCTAGATGTCCCCCCAAAACCTCAAGTCTCACAGATGGGGATTTTTAGAGGTGGCTGGATCTGGAGTGCGTTATGCTGGGATCAAAGTTATATGATACTAAATTAGTGCATCAGTTGGTTCAGTATAGTTCTGGGTAGAATGAAGGGTGCCCCACCGTGGGTGTAAGTGCTACCCACCCAAAGGATAGGTAGCCTGGATAAGATATGAAGGACAGAGTTGGGCGTGGTGGAGCATGCCTGTAATCCCAACACTCGGGAGGCTGAGGCAGGAGGATTGTTGTGAGTTTGAGGCCGGCTTGGGCCTACAAAGTGAGTTCAAGGCCAGCCTGAACTACATAGTGAGACCCTGTCTCAAAAAACAGGACTGGGGATTTAGGTCAGTGGTGTAAGCGCCTGCCTGGCAGGCGTGAGGTTGTGAGTTCAATCCCTGGTACCAAAAACAAAAACAAAAACAAAAAAACAGATATAAACGACAGAAAGAGGGTTGCTGTTTGGTGCTTATAGTGCTTTCTATGAACTGTTTCTTCTCTGCAATGCTCCTCTGCCATGCCACTCTGTCTGGGAGCCAATCAACTATGAACTAAAACCTCTATAAACTATGAGCTAAAGAAACCTTTCCACTTTTAACTTTCTTTGGATACTACGTCTCAGCAAGGAGAAAAGTAAACAAGATACCTGTAGTTCAGTCTGGGAAAATTTGAAGAAGAAATCTTAGATCATAATGATACTGTGACCCAGGAAAATGTGAATGAGTAAGTATTCATTAATGGAAATATTGAAAGAAAACAGAAAAAATGGAATGTAAGACAATTACTCCATTTTAGAAAAGAAAAGAAGATGAAACAATTTAGAAAAGAAGATTAAGCAACTGGTTTTTTGAAGTTGTTGGTAAAACATCCTCGGTAAGTGGAGTTGAATTCAGGACTCTGTGCAGACTAGACAAGCTTTTTAACACTGAGTTTTTTTTTTTTTTTTTTTTTTTTGTCTTTTTGAGACAGAGTTTCACCATGTAGTTCAGGCTAGCCTTGAACTCACTTTGTAACTCAGACTGGGTCTAAACTCACAGCAATCCTCCTGCCTCAGTTTCGAGTGCTGGAATTACATGAGTATGCCACCACACCCAGCCTAACACTGAGCTTTTTAACCTATTCCTAAACTTGGATATTCTTTAGGATGCCACACAAGATACTTCTAAGAGATAAGCAGGGTTGAAAATACAGATTTAGAAATCATCTGAACAATTTGTATGCTGCTTAGAAGTAACATTTACTTTCCTATCTTACTTGTTTCTTACAACTACACTCTACAGTAGGGAAAATTGGCATAATTATCTTCATTGTACAGAAGAAACATACTCAAAAGGGTGAGGTCACCTAACCAGTGAGAAGGACCTGAATAATTCACTTCTCCCACTACACAACGCACCCATTCTGAATCCAACTCTAGGCAGTAGCTAAAAGTGGGCATGACCATGTAAAATGTATATAAGAACTGAAAAAGGCTAGATAGTAATAGGCAAAAAATGAAAATAGTTTTTCTTTAAACTGGAAGAATTTATGTACAGTTTTAATTTTAAAGTCGAGAGTAGTCTTTTATCAGTTAGTTGTCAAAACTATCCTTAAGAAACACTGTCAGGTTTTAAATCTAAGCAGGAAGCTAACTTTCAAAAGAATTCACAACCACTTAAGTGGTATGGATTTTGAAAAAGATTGAAGAAATGAGAGTATCTCATTGTGGATTTCCAAGAATATTAAAGCAGAATAAAAGATAATTCTAGGTCCTGGTATAGATGTGGGATTAAGAAGTGAGATTAATTCTGAATCTAACTCAAATGTTGGGTCAAAGGAAACTGGAGTCAGAGAATGGTACTAGTAACTAAAAAGGGAAAGAAATGGTTCTGAAAATAAGAAGGTAATGAGTAAAAGGCAAAACATGCTTAATTTCAAGCATTATTGAAGCAAAGATGTCAGATTTTGATAGAAATGAGACCCAGAACAACTTCAAAGGGGATCCAATAAACATTTACAGTATTTTTACTATTAAATTGAGCATGTGAGAGTAAAACACCATTATACTCCATTTTATGGAAGATTCAGAAAGGTTCAGTTCTAGGTCATTCAACTTGAGTATATACCTGAGACTATGAAATTAGTACGAATATACTGTTCTACCGACTGCCCTTTTGTCACAAAAGTGAGCATTTTTTCTTTTCTTGTCTTGATCCTCAAATGTGCCATGTCCTGTGATTTTCAAATGCCCTTCAATTTGTTTGCAATACTGTTTCTAGTACACACCCCACAGCCACTACTACTTTTCTTTTAAATTCATCTGTGCATAGGACAATTTTCTTGCCAAGGTATAGCTCCCATTAAACACCCTGACAGCATACCTCCTTGCTCTGACATTGGAGTTATAATTTTATATTTATTGCACGGCGCTTAGCACATTAAGCTCTGGGGAAGAGTGGTGATGTCTGTGTTTTCCATTCTATCGTTAGCTTTTAGCACAGCATCTGGCATTCTGTAAGTGGTCAAACATTTATAGAGCAAATGAATAAATACACTTAATTTGGTGCTCTAAATAAACCAAGTCAGATAAAAACAACCAAACACACGACCACCACTTAACAAAATCCCTGATCTGTATTTACAGCCCACAAGTAATTCAAAGAGGTACAGTTACTTGAACTGTAAACAAACTAAAACAAAACAAAACCATCAGATTATATTTTTAGTTTTATAACATAGAGCTTATTATTTTAGTAAATTAAGATTTTTTTCATACTGCTAAGCAAGAATTTTTTTAAAAGTTTAAAATTTTTTTAAGATTCATGTTTTGTGCTTGAAAATTGTATTTTTTAATATTATGTATTATAACTAGTAAATGCTGCCAGCAGTATCAATGATGTTATTCAAGCACCAATCCCATTAAAAGTACCAACTTCCTTCTTTTTAGTAAATCCAGAGAGAATCATTTGGGCATACACAACTCTTGGAAAAACACCTCCTGAGTTTCAATCCTGGCACAGCTACTACTTTCTAAACCCCATTCTTGCCTTTTCTCATATGCAAAATGGGAAAAAATAGTACACCTAGGGTTTTTACAGGAATTAAGTAATGTACATGTGCATTTGAAGCACTCTGAGTGGAAACTATTACTAGTAAACTCGTCTTAGTTATTACTATGAAACAATTTATATTTACTTACATGTATATACTCAATTCTCAAAATAAATTAGAATGAAAGAAACCTAAATGTGTTCCTACCTAGTAATTGGCAGTTCTCAGAAAAGTAGGACCACAGTAGCCTATCAGATGAGGGACTGGTTTATTATACAAACTTCCTAAAATGATGCTTAAAAAAAAAAAAAGATAAGCCTTTGTGGTAAAAGTGTTAAGGATAGTAATTAAAACAGCAATTTATTTTTTCTTAAATATTTTAGCATGGATTTTTGAGGGCTGGGGAGGTAGAGTTCTTTGTTTTGTAAATTAAGATGCATTCTTTTCCATGTTAAACAATCTTGTTCTAGAAAAAAGTACTACGTCCTATTTCTATCACATCTCCTTTCACGCTTTTCCTAACTTCCAGTGGTCCAGTGGTAAAAATTCTTTGTGTGATCACCTTGCCAAGACTGCTTATTCCTGAGTTCGCCTCTCATTTCTTAAATGTTGTATACTTTTTCTCACTCTTCAGGGTTCCAAGGTTTTCCTGACTACTTTGAAATAAACTCTCATTTCAATAATAGTACTTTTTACTATCACACTGCACGTTTTCTACTTTGTATTTTTTAATTACAGGCACATAGAAAGGGCTCACTACATATCTTTTGGGTAACTTATTCTTCAAAGACAGCATAATGACATGGGAAGATTACTAAGGTACAGAACCATGAATCACAGTATTATTACAGGCAGTTAAATTAGTAGACATTAATACACAGAGAGGGACAGGGCTCTCAAAGAAGTCAGCAGAAAAAGTAGAGACATCAGAATTGTGGCTGCTGGTACATCTGAAGAAGACTAGGCCTCAAGATAAAGATCCAATGCCAGACCTACATGCCTCCCTATGAGATAAATAGTAACTTGGAATTACACTATAATTAGAACCAGCTGGTCCAGGAAGTCCAGCTAGGCATCAGTTGCCCAGATGGGTGACCAGATTATTCAGACCCATCCCTTTCCCCAAATGCCTTTATTCTTTCCATGTACCCTTGTTACATGACCTGCTTTCCTACTGGATCAGTATTAGCTAAGTGGTTGTACTTGGAATCCTGTAGGTTGATTGTCATTGACCTATGTTGTACCCGCGTTATGATTTTATTATGATATAAATTACCCAACAGGAAGGCCTTGGTGGCAAACCACTTTTGGCACCCTCTGTGTCTCATAAACTATTTCTCAATGAATCTTTCCTAACTTCCACAGTTTCTTAGAATCACTCTTCAATTTTGGAGGATATGAACTCAGTACATCCGATAGCTAGCAGGTTGGGAGTTACATTTCTCCTACATCACTATGACCTCATTTTTATAGAAAAGGTAAATAACAACAGCATTTTGATGATTGGACATATACAAATGAACTGAAAGAGGAAGGGAAGGAAACTCAAAGTGTTAAGTATGGTGAAATTGGAAGAGTGGGTAAAAGGAGATTTATCATTCATTACTCTCTGTAATTCTATAATATACCTTTTATGATAAAAACTCACATAAAGAAACTCAGGATTGAATTATAATCACTGGCACCTCAGTTGAGTTGCTTTTAAAGTGGAGTGAAGTTATAACTCTTAAAAAAGCAGAGGGGAAAAAAAAAAGACTACTCAGAAAAATTATTGTGATATTTTGGTGTTTTTCCTTCTAGTGTTTATACCTAAAGATACTGGGGATTGAACCCTGGGCCTTTGCACTGAACTATTATCCCTAGCCTTTAAAAAAAAGAAAAAAAAATTTCTTTAAATTTTGAAATAGGGTTTCACTAAGTCAGCAGATGGCCTAAGCTGGACTTGAACTTGTGATCCTACTGCCTCTGTCTTTCCACACTGCTGGGATTCAGATGTGCACCACCATCCCCAGCTAGTCTTTTCTTTATTAGACTGTAATTACGCTTTATAGTTTGGTCCCTAGCATTTTTTTCAGATTTCTGTCAAAAGCATCTTTGCACATTCCTACATTCTTCATAACCATATTTTTATTTTATTTATTTAGTTTTTTTGCGGTACTAAGGATCAAACTCACAACCTTGCACGTGCCAGGCAGGCGCTTAAGCCACTGAGCCAAACCCCTGGCCCTACTTTTTTCGAGGCAGAGTTGCACTATGTAGTTCAGGCTGGCCTTGCTCACGTTGTAGCCCAAGCCGGCCTCGAACTCAAAATGCTCCACCTACCTCAGGCTCCCAAGTACTGGGATTAAAGGCGTGCGCCACCACGCCTGGCCATAAATGTATTTTTAAATGACTTTATTATTTTGTCCAATACAAATATCCTGACTTCCCTATGCATCTCTTCAGTTGCTTTATATTTTAGTATTAATGCTGTAACAAATGCTTTGCTTGTTCAGTTTAAGAAATAGGACTTCACACAGGTTCAGAAGAATTCATATTTCTTTCGATTAGTGAAGAACTCTATGTTCTTAGTTTAAAATGGTTCATTTGTATGAACACTTAATATTGTAAACACTCATTGTTAAACATCTTCCCAAGCAGATAACAGAATTTTCACTGGCTATTTTAAATGTATACAGAAACTTTCATGTAACTCAAGTCTGCTACTATATATTTTTCTGATTTTTTTCTATTTTATTCTATCTGTACTTATAAAAGATTGGGAAACACTAATTTTCTCCTAGCTGTTCTAGTATTTGATTTTATTGAACTCTTTTTGTTTCTGGAGTTAGCTGGATATATTTCATGTAGGAATAATATAAATGGATCAAAAAAAAAAAAAGCAACACCCTGATAATCAGCTGTATCCACACTATCAGTTCTCTGCCTATTCCAGTAATCTAATATATTTAGGGTATACTGCATTCTTGTTTAAAAAAAAAGGATTGCTATCTCAGTATTCTCCTTCATTGATCAATGTATCTCTCCTTGGGGTAAGGACAGATTCATAAGGACCCATTACTGACACTGTTTTTCTAGCAAGTTTTAAAAGCCTGAATGAGAACATGAAATAAATACATTAAATATAAATGTCAAGAAGATACATGAGATACTTACCACTGGTTTGACAATGTTGGAAAGAAATGCTTCAAAAGCTTTAGTTTCTTCATCTTTTTCTGAAAAAAAAATTTAAAAAAATTTAAATGTAATCCTTTCTTTCCCTCAGTATGACTTCTGAAACTAAAATGGTATTTCAGACTTTTATTTTTTAATTTTTATTTTTAGCTCATATACCTAAATTTGTGGTCCTTTAGTGTCCTCTGCTTCAATTTCTACTTTGATTTCAACTGTGATTACTAATTATGACGTGACTGCATACATATATTTGAAGAATAGGCTTTTTGTTATAGAAAATGTATTTTTATTCACACGGGTAAAAATTCTCTTCTCTGCAAAGTTTGTATTTGCCATTGTTGTGTCTCTTAATGAGTTAACTATTTTTTCAAGACATGTTATAACTATTGTTTCTCCAAATGGGATATAATTTGTTTGATCATTAATTTAAATGTACTACTTGCATACATGAAACTTCAGCTTAACTCTTCTTAAACATCAGTGGTGAAAAGAATGATCAGTAGGTCTCAAAAATTGAAGTACATTTTTGTTAATGTTATTAATATGCAAGTCACAAAGTCATTAAAGCATTATTTAAAATCTGTTAGTGAGGAATGAAAATTTTAAGGAAAAGCAAGGTGGAAAGAGTTAAAATGGCTTATATTTTGACATTTTCCTCAAAGTTGGAAACATCTTATTTACTACTTAGGAGGCTTCAGAATCATGTTTGAGGAAACTTTTTTTTTGCATCATATGCCTTTAGAAGTTAAAACATAAATAGTCAGTATCAGAAAAATCTAAAGGACACACATAAAGAAACTACAAAAAGTCAGGATATACTGTAGTAAGAGGCTGAACATTATAGTCAAACTCTACATTGCAGGCACAAAAAGACAGATTGTTCAACCTACTTTCTATTTACTTTATTGAGATTGAGGCTAGTACATAAAAAGAAGTAGCACTCAGTATGGATATAGTGGTAGTCACAGGTTAGTTGAAGGATACAAGAAAGGTATAAAAGTAATTTTAAGGGAAAAAGTTTTAAAAGAAAAAGAATGAGAACACTAGTCTATCCTAACTATACAGAATGTAAAGAGATGACACAACTAGTCACTATCTGAGATTTACACATGAAAAAGTTGGGAGATATAAAGGTCTGATAAGACTTGACAGCTTGATCAAAGGCCCAGGTATAGAAGAAACAGACCCTGGATTGATATTATCTGAGTTTACATAGCAAGTAGTAATTTTTCTCAATCTCAGATCAAAAATATATGTGAAATTACAAACTGAAATTTCCCAAATTATTAAAAGCAGTAGTTGGTAACAGTTGAGGTTTTATAACTTTTTCTATATTTATTACACTATGCATCTACAGCTTATTTATTTAGAACAGAACAAAATGATTCAGAGGTTAGAATATACTTTTTTTTCAGAATGTAATTTTAAGGGCTGGGGATTTAGCTCAGTGGTGTAAGCGCCTGCCTGGCATGTACGAGGTTGTGAGTTCGATCCCTGGTACCAAAAACAACAACAACAACAACAAAATATCTATATCTATATCTATATCTATATATACTTTTCTCAGGTTACATAAATCAAAGAATCGCTGAAAATGGCTAAGTATTTTAAATAGTTACCTTCCATTTCTGTATCAACTTGTGTACTACCTTTGCTTCTCCCTGATTTGTTTTTCGTTGATCCTGTATTAATACCACTGGCATTCTGCCCTTTTATAATTCCATTATGTTCATTTATGGGAGAAGGGCATTTCTGAGGTGATGATGGTGGACTGCTCATTTTATCTTTCTGGGTTCCTTGGCGATCCTTTAATTTTTTCTGCAAACGTTCGTATGTTTTACTAGACCTTTCATCTCTAAAGTTGGATCTTCCATGTGTAGAATGAGCATCTGAGAAGAAACAAAACAAATGTAGATCATTCCAAATATGTTTATGGCATGAGAAGAGAATAGGAAAAGAAGTTTATCACATAAAACTTACTATAAAATATTATGAAATATTTTGCAAAACAAAACTATTTCTAAATCTCCACTAACTGATGAAATCAAGGCTTGTGACTTAATTATATACACAGTAATACCTTGGTATTTGACCGTTTTGAAACCTGTTGAATTTGGTATTTGACGCATTCTGACATAAAAATTTTGTCCTGATAGCCAATGTTTGGTACTCAACACATAAGCTAGAACTTGGTATTGACTGTCTGGTGACTCATTACCCTTTTCAGTCAAAACAATTTGCTTGGTATTCATCATCTTTGGTGCTTGCCACTCTTCTGGAATCAATTAATGATGAAGACTAAGGCACTGCTGCATATATCTCAAGAAAATTTATGCAGACATTATCTTCTTTCATCATTTCCCTACTATTACTCTCCACAGAAACAGCTTCATGATGTGTTACGATAATTAAAAGCAAGAAATTAGACTTGAACTAACCTGTCCACTGTCATCATTCTTTTATTCTTTTGTAAGCTATTACTTTTCATATTTCTTTCAATTTCAAACATATAAAAGAGGTTAAAAAAAACAAAAAACAAAAAATGACTGTCTGCCTGAATTTTCTTATAATTCAAAAAACTGAAAGTTTTAGGAATAAGCAAAACCAACAATAACAACAAACCAAATTGGATTGTGTAATATAATAGAATCTATATATAAAATTTTGTAATCAAAGATATTTTAAACTCAGCAAAGTGTGGTGCTGCTGAGGGAAGAAGGCCTTGCCTCAAAATTAAAAAGGGTTCCGCGTATAGTTCAGTGAGTAGACCCTGGCTTCAAACCTCAGTACCAACAAAACAAAAAACAAAACAAAACAAAACAAAACAAAACACCATACTATATGACACCTATAAACTCAAGGTTGTATTTTAGATGAAATGTACTCATCCTAATAAAAAAAAATTCACACAGCAATACAATACATTTTTATTTTGAATTTAAAATCTGTTCTGAGAAACACTTTTTAAAGAGAAAAACCTTAAAGGCCTCAACAAAGCAATTTTAGCTCGGTGTGGCTGCACATGCCTCTAATTCCACCACTCATGTAGGCTTACACAAGACTGGAAGTTCAAGCCCAGCCTGGGCTACATAGTGACTTAGTGAGACTCTGTCTCACAATTAAAAAGAAAGAGAGAAAGAGAGAGAGAGAGAGAGAAAAAAAAAAAAACAACCCTGAGTTTAATCCCTAGCAACATAACAGACAAACGCATGTACAGTTTTAATTTAACAGTGTTTTAAGAAAATCAGTATAATTTTGAAACGAGTATATGTATGATAATATTAGAATAAAAACCAAGGAATTAGAATAGCTACATGTAAAACAATCAAGGTGAACCTTTACCTCATATCACACTGTACAAAAATTAGCCCAAAGGAATTGAAGACCCAAACATTAAGAGCTGAAACTATAAAACTCTTAGAAGGAAACAAAGGTATTTATTTCTGTGACTATGGATTAGGCCAGTTTTTAGATAAAGACATCAAAAGCTCAAGCAAGTGAAGAAAAAATAAACTGGATTTTTATCAGAATTAAAAATTCGTTAGCATTGAAAGAGAAAATATCTGCAGTCATGTAACTGAGAGGAAACTTACATCCAGAAAATATAAAACAAGTAACTCAACATAAAAGACAACTCAAATGAAAAAATAGGTGCATGGTGTGAACAGAAACTTCTTCAAAGATATATAAATGGCCAATAAGCTCAAAAAAAGGTGCTGAACATCAATGGTCATTTGGGAAAAGCAAATCAAAGGATGAGATAAAAACTTCAGTCAAAGCCGGGCGTGGTGGCGCATGCCTTTAATCCCAGCACTCGGGAGGCTGAGGTAGGCGGAGCGTTGTGAGTTCGAGGCCCGCTTGGGCTACAACGCGAGTGCAAGGCCGGCCTGAGCTACATAGTGCGACCCTGCCTCAAAAAACCAGGGCCGGGAGTTTGGCTCAGTGCCTTAAGCGCCTGCCCTGTTTTGGCAAGAATGTGTAAAAACTGGAAACTTTATACATTGTTGGTAGAATATAAAATTGTACAGTGACTGAGGAAAATTGGTTGGCAGTTTCTAAAAATATTAAACATAGAATTACCATGTCACCTAGTAATTCAACTCTGAGGTATACATACCCAGGAGAAGAGAAGATGCACGTCACACCAAAACTTGTGCACGAATGTTTTGCAGCGGCATTTTTCATAGACAAAAACTGAAAACAACCCAAATGCCCATCAACTAATGAATAAATAAACAAAATGTTACAGAGCCAATGGGTATTACTAAGCCACAAAAAGAAATGAAATACAACTACATGTAGCAACACACATGAACTTTAAAAACACAGTGAAGTGAAAAAAATCTAGATAAAAAGATCACATAGAGAATGAACATTTTAATAAAATTTTATATACAATACATACACTGCATGTACAGTTAAATGAAATGTCTAAAATAGGCAAATTCACAGAGACAAGGTAGTTTAGAGGATGGCGAGAAAAGATGAAAGTATAAAGCTTTTTTTGGGGTGACAGAAATGTTCTAGAATTAATGGTCATAAATACAGTAAATAATAAAGGTTCAGTATCCTTAATTCAAAGATCTGAAACATTCCAAAATCTGGAACACTGAGTGCTGACATGATGCTACAAGTAGAAAATTCGACATATAGCTAACTTTCATGCTATGCGTACAAAGTGTATATGAAACATAAATAAATTTCGTATTTAGACTTAGGTCCTGTTTTGGTTACTTTTCTCTCGCGGCTGAGACAAACCACCTGATACCCACAGTGAAGGAAGGAAAGGTTTACTTAGCTTACAGTCTGTAGAGGTTTCAGCCCATACTTAGCTGGCTCCAAGGCAAGGTGGTGTGATTGAGGGGCAAATGTTCATGGTGGCTGTGGCAGATACCAAAAGCAAGAGCAAAGGGCAAAAGGCAAAAGGGAGGAGTAAACCGCTTCCCCTTCCTTATATTGTATGCAAGCTACCTGCCCCAGGGTGTGAGCAGCACTCACTCCCCTAGTCCCAGCACTAGACAATGTAACTAATCACAAACTCTAGATTCAGCCATCTTTGAAAGGCCCACTTTCCCCATCCCACAACGACATGAGGCTTTGGGGGAGACATCCAAACACAAAACATAACATTCTGCCCTTGGTCCCCCAAAGACTCATGCATATTTCTTTATGCAAAAGGCATTAAGTCCATCTCTAAGAGTTGCCAAAGTTCTAACTGTTTCAGTATTGCTGAGAAGTCCAAGTCTCAAGTCTCCTCTAAGATGTAAGGCAAACTCTTAGCTTCAACCCCCTGTACAAATGAAAACAAAGTTAAACACTTCCAACATTCAATGCCACAAGATAAACATTCCTATTCCAAAAGTTACAAACAAAGGAATACAAAGGAATCAAACCAAAGCAAGTCCGAAATCCAGCAGGGTGAACATTAAGTCCTGTGTAGTTCCATGTGGAACATCCGAAGTAAGTTGTGAGCTCCATAAAGCTTGCACAACTCACCCCTATGGCACTTCTGGTCATTGTAGTTCCTACAGCTTCTCTCTTAGGCCCACCTTGCTCTCTCCTTGCAGTTTTTCTTAGATGATCCACGTTCCTGGCTTTTCCAAACTTCTGGGTTCTTCACTGCACCTCTGGCTTCATATTCAGAACTTCACATACTGCCTGGCCCCCCAGGCCTTCTGAAATTGAGGCAGAAGCTGCCTTAACCTCAGAACTTTTGTATTTTGCATGGGCCTAAAACCAGTGTCATGTGGATGATGCTGGAGTCAGCTGCTGTGAACCAATAGCCAGGTTTTCCTCTCTCTTGGTTGTAGGAGTTGAGTGCCTGGATCACTGAGCACTCTAAACCTGATGGTGAGGAACAGATTCTCTATGTCACCATCATTCTGGAACCTGGTATAGTCACTGTTGCCATTCTAGAACATGATACTCTGTGGCTTTCTCTTCAAAGCAAAGTCTCTCAAATCTGCAGTTTTGAGGCTGCAAAGGGTGGAGATCCACTGCTTCCTGTGATGCCACTAGGCCATCTTTTCTATTCTTCTGTTTCTTCTCAGCAATTGAGATCTCAGTTCTATCTTTACAGTGCAAAGCTTTACCGGAGTTTCCTTTCAGGTCAAACTCGCAACATTTTATATCATTCTGTTGGGATCTTTGCTTCTGATTCACAACATTAATTTAGCCAAAGGTCCCTAACAATAGTCATGCCACAGCCTCAACATTTGACTCCCCTGAAATTTCTTTTGCCAGATTAACTAGTCCACCTCCTTAATCTCAGTCTTGGGCAAAGTCTCTGGACACGAGCAAAATGCAGGCAAACTTTCTACCAAGTCATAACATACATTGTCTGGAGTCCAGCACCAATGCAGTCCTTCTTCTCTGCGGAAACCTCCTGAGCCTGGTCTTTACCGGCAGGATTTCTATCAGCATTCTGGTCTTCTGAGCTCTGTGACCAGAATTTCCCATACAGAACACCCTAAGGTGTTCTAGTGCTACTCTTTCAGACCACAACTCTGAACCTTTCCAAACTCTTTCTACAAGCCATTCCCAAGGGCTCTTGAACCACATAGTTAGGTAGAGTCATGGCAAAGACCCCACTTCTGGTACCAAATTCTGACTTAGTTACATTTCTCTCATTGCTGAGACAAAATACCTGACACCCAAAATGAAGGAAGGAAAGGTTTATTTAGCTTACAGTTTGTGGAGGTTTCAGTCCATACTTAGCTGGCTCCAAGGTAAGGTGGCGTGGCTGAGGGACAAATGCTCACAGTGACTGCAGCAGATACCAAAAGCAAGAGCAAAAGACAAAAGGCAAAAGGGAGGAGCAAGCTGCTTTGCCTCCTTTATATTGTATGCAAGCTACCCACCCCAGGGTGGGTGCAACACTCACACTGCCAATCCCAGCACCAGACAACGAACCAATCACAAACTTTAAATTTAGCCACCTTCGAAAGGCCCGCTCCCCATGACTGTATGAGGCTTTGGGGGGACATCCGGACACAAACTATAACAGGTCCCATTCTCAAGATACCTAATTGTGCATATGAAAATATTCCAATATTCAAATCAATCTGAATTTTTATATACTTTTGGTCTGTCTCAAGCATTCTGGATTAGGGACTAATGTGTAGTATAAACTCTTGCTACTCAAAAATGTGTCTGTTGGATCACTCCATGAGCATCACCTAGGTGTTTTTTAAAAATGCAGAATCTGAAGCCCCACCTAGACTTTTTGAATCAATCTGCATTATGTGGGCAACAGACATAAGTTTGAAAGTACATATGGCATATGGTATTTTATATGTACACATGCATACATATATATATATATATATATATACACACATATATATATATACGCAAACATATGTATTACTTATAGGCTGTGCTACACATAAAATTTTTACTTAGATATTTCTTCCACAAATTTATTGAGCATAAGTGACAGCTAAGTGCAAATAAAAACAAAGAAAAACCCAGGTTCAAATCTTAATGTCCTGTTAAGGAGAGACACTCAAATAAGAAAACCAAAAATAAAACAAAACAAACAAATAAAAATCCCAAAACTGTATTAGGTTCCGGGAATGAAACAAATACGTTTCTGTGCTAGAAACTGATAAGGTAAAATTAGGAAAGAACGTTTGAAAGCTGAAGTCAAAAAGAAAAAGTAAACTTCTTAAAGAAAATGGGAAGAACCTTCTTGACATGCAGAGGCCCTGAGTCAAGAAGGAGCTTGATGGTTTAGAAAAACAAGGAATAGAATGAAGAAGCAAGACAAGGCAGCTAGGAGCTACATGGTAGTGGTCTACGACAGGGTAAGAGTTATCTGGCAATATCTACACATAATTTTAGATGTCACAATGTGTGTTTTGGAAGTGCTGTGTGCCATTGGCATATAGTGGGGAGAGGTCAACGATGCTACTATGTAGTACAGATCTAGGATGCTATTCTGCCTCCAAAGTAAGGACTTACTCATCCTAAAACAAAGGTGGCATGTTTGAGAAACCAGGGTCAAGGAGAAGAGTTTAGGATTTTACTCTTAATGTAGCAAGAACTGAAACTTTTTATTTTTTATTAATAAAATAAAGTTTACTGAAAAGCAACTGTACTTCCACTTCATGGTGTCAAACTAAAACAAAACACATCATTTATCAGAGTAACAAAATATGAAATAGTGATAAATAGCACCACAAAATTTGTAAGATCTATGTACGGAAAACTAGAAAACAGAGAAATTGAAGATTTCAAGAAACATTTTAAGGTGAAATACTGGAAGATAACAATTTTCCAAAAACTGATGTAATAATTTAATTCTAATGAAAGAAACCTTTTAAATAATAAAAATGATCTGATATTTTAAAATTACTGCAGCTGAGAATGGATGATGAGGAGCAAGAATAGAAACAGAAAAACAAATGGATGGCTACTATTTCAGTTGTCCTGGCAAGATTTGATGGTGACTGAATTTGCGCAGCAGTAAAAAAGTAGAAATTTGGGAAACTTCCAAAAATAAAACTGATGGGGGGGGGTGTGCTGAGGAGTAATTAAATTTGACCTTTACTTTTATATTAGTGAAAGTGAAGGTGGCTACTGACACCATCTACTGAAATGAAGACAGAGACAAAGCAGGTTTTGGGAGACCAAAACTGAGATTGCTATTAGATATCTTCTGGCTGTTGTTCAGGAGACAGCTATGTGGGATGATTAAGAAGGCAGTTAGAAAAAGAAGCCTGGGGCTTAGCAGAGAAATTTTTAGCTAAATATATAAATTTGAGAGTTGTTAGTGTATGAGTGGTATTTAAAACCATGGGAAAGAAAAAGATTGTTATGTCTTCCCTTATTAGCTCCCTGAGAGCAAGGGTTAATGGCTCATTCTGTTTTTTTCAATCCCTCACAGAACTAAATATAGCAACTTGTGTAGATCTATAGTGGTAACATAGCTTTCAGGATTTAACAAAGGTACAGTTATTCCTGAGTGAAATTTCCTCAGTCTAGCCTGCATGACAGAGGAAAACACCTCTTGTTGGAACATGACTTCACTAAGTACTACACAGGTCTACCTGAAATAAGTTATGTTCCTTCTTTCATTTTCTGTTTTCTTATCTGCCTTAAAGGGTGATCATAAGGATGGAGCACTTCACAGAGTGCTTAGGTAACAGAAAATGATTATGGCATTATTACCATGCATGGTTTCTTTTTTATGCTATGATGATAACATCTCTGATATCCGAGGAAACAATATCCAACTCTGTAGAGCAGGAATGGTTTCACATGTCTTACCTACATCTCCATACACCTGTGAAGACTGATACTGTGGCATATATTGTGTTGTCATGTCTCCAGCTCCAGTCACTGGTGAGTACATATGGCGTGGAGGAGGAGGCATCATTGTTGGGACAGGAATGAAACCAGGCAGAGGAGGATGTGGAGAACGGTGAATGACTGTATGACCACCAGGATGAAACTCTGGGGCCTGAGGAACCACAACGACTCTTCGAACACCATTGTCTTCAATAACCTAGAAAATGAAAATCAGATTAAAATTTTCTTGCATAGGATATAAGAAATTTTGTTTTCAAATATGTTAGAATTAGAATTTCTGCACTATTAGAAACTAAATTTTTGTTACAGAATGAATGTGACAATTTATTAAATAGGGCCAGGGATGTAGCTCAGTGGTAGAATATTTGTCTAGCATGCGGGAAGCCCTGGTTTAAGTCTTCAGCATCACTATCATTGTGAAAAAAAGGTATACATATGAACTAAGACAGAACAAAACAAAATAGTTATAAAATTCAATATAAATCTTAAAATACTGATGAGGATGGCTAAATAATATAAATGAGCTATCATACTATGTATTTATCCTGTATTTAACATGCATTTAAGTAATATAGTAATTTGGTTTAAATATAACAAGGTCAAGATTAATTTCTTGTCCATGTTATGACTCAGGGTAGAAGGAAAATAGGTTGTGGAAAGACTGAATACAGAAAAGACACTAAATCTAGACCCCTAAAAATAAACTATGTTAAATTTAGGTACAAAATTCTTATGACTATGACCAGGGCAATATCAATTGTTAATCATTTCAAGTGAGACACACAATAAATATATTATGGCTCAGATGGTTTTGAAGCTTTTTATTTATTTATTTTTTTCTAAATAGAACCACAATGGTTGGAATAAATTTTAAAACACTGAAAAGAGATTCTCCAGAGGTGTGTTCTGGCTGGCTGCGCAGTCCAGAGGCTCTGAATTTCTCCCAGCCAGGCACAGAGCCCTGGCTCCACACTCTGGGAATGCATCCCAGCTAGCCGTCTGAGTCCTGGAGGTTCTGAACTCCACCCAGTCAGGTGCAAGGCCCCAGTGCCAAACTCTGGGAGTATGTCCCTGCAAGCTGCACAGAGAATCTGAGCTCTTCCCAGCCCAGCATCCCAGCATAACCCATTGGGGGAATGCCCGGCCAGCCTCACAGGTCACAGAGGTATTAGGCCCTGACCAACCCTGAGCCCCAGAGGTGTCTATCAGGGAGTAACCAGCCAAGCTAACAGGTCCTGAAGATTGTGAACTCTGCCCATCACAGCACAAAGCCCTGGCACCACAGTTCAGGGACGCGTCCCAGCTAGCCATGTGGATATCACAGGATTGAAGCTTGCCCAGTGCAGCGTTTCAGTGTAATCTATCGGGAGGGTGCCTAGCCAGCCAAACAGGTCACAGAGGAAAATGACAGAACGAAAGAGCAAGATGCAGCCTCAGTCCTCCAGCCCAT
Source organism: Dasyprocta punctata (assembly GCA_004363535.1). Classification (NCBI taxonomy): domain Eukaryota; kingdom Metazoa; phylum Chordata; class Mammalia; order Rodentia; family Dasyproctidae; genus Dasyprocta; species Dasyprocta punctata. The sequence continues at coordinate 4,566 of RJWM01010054.1, read as the reverse complement.
CAAGAACAAACCCAGGAGACATTGTAAGGGAAGACACTGGAAATCACACAACTGAACTTTCTAAAATGATAGAAACTGAAGTAAAGAAATGACTCCATGAAGCTACAGAGAAAATCAGATCAGAAATAATCTCTCAGGTAAAAAAAGAAATGACAAACATTATGAAAGAAATGTTCAATGTATCTAAAGAAGATCTAGAAAAAAAATAGAGGAACCTAAGGCAATGCTGCAAACCTTGAATGAACAATATAAGACAGAATTAGAAGCATGAAACAGATTCAAAGAGATAGGAAATTAAAAATTCCATTGAAAGCTGGCAAAACTGTGTGAATGAAGCTGAAGACAGACTCTCAGACCTTGAAGACAGGATGGAAACTTATGATCATGAAAGAAAAGATCTCTTAAAAACAACAAGGAACCAGGAAACAAATCAACAGCTGCAAGATGATGCAAAGAGAACAATATAAGACTGTAGGTGTCAATGAAAAAACAGGGCTCAACACAAATGACATAAGAAGATTATTTACAAGCCGGGCATGGTGGCACATGCCTTTAATCCCAGCACTCGGGAAGCTGAGGTAGGAGGAGCGTTATGAATTCGAGGCCGGCTTGGGCTACAATGCGAGCACAAGGCCGGCCTGAGCTATATGGTGTGACCCTGCCTCAAAAAACCAGGACTGGCAGTTTGGCTCAGTCACTTAAGCGCCTGCCTAGCAGGCGCGAGGCTATGAGTTCAATACCCGGTGCTGCCAAAAAACCAAAAACAAACGAACAAACAAAAAACCAAAAACAACAACAACAAAAAAACCAAAAACCAAAAAACTATTTACAGAAATAATAGTAGAAAATTTTCCAAACATGGGGAAAGAATCTGATATGCAGATAAGTGAGGCATATAGAACCAGATTAGACATAAGCAAAATAAATCTTCACCCAGATATATAATAATTAGGATATCAGAAATTCAGCACAAGAATAGAATACAAAAAGCTATCAGAGAAAAAAAAAACAGATCACCTACAAAGGAAAGCCTATCAGAATCAGGGCAGACTTCTTAAAGCAAACTATGAGGTCCAGAAGAGCTTCGAATGAAATATTTCAAATCCTCAAAGAAAAGAACTTCCAACATACATTGATGTACCCTGCAAAACTATCTTTGAAAAGTAATGGAGAAATAAGATACTTCCATGACACAGAACAACTGAAGAAATTCATGACCACCAAACCAACACTACAACGAGTACTGAAAGATACTCTAGAAAGAGACAAAGATAACTACAGTCCCAATAATTATAGCAAAGGAAACCACGAAGCAGGGCAAAAAAAATTAAACAGAAAAAGTAGAAAACCACCAACAGAAAGATAACATGACAGAGAAAAGTCAGTACATATCAGTTATTTCCATAAATGTAAATGGTGCCAAGTCACTAACAAAAAGAAAGAGACTGGAAGACTGGATTAAGAAACAAAATTCAACAGTATGCTGCACACAAGAAACACATTTAACTCAAAAGAAAATTCACAGACTAAAAGTCAAAGAATGGAATATAATAGTCCATGCAACAGGAACCCAGAAAAAAGCGGGGGTAGCTATTCTGTTCGCAGACAATGTGAACTTCAAATCAAGAATGATGAAAAGGATAAAGAAGGTCACTACATACTTGTGAAGGGAAAACTTGAAGAGGAAAAGATTACAATCATAAATATATATGCACCAAATATGGGAGCACCCAACTATACAAGACAAATCTTAATAGAAATGAAAAATCAAATAACCAAAAATACAGTTATAACAGGGGACCACAACACTCCATTGTCACAAAGAGACAGATCAACAAAACAAAAAATCAGCAAAGAAATAACAGAACTGAATCAAGCTTGTGAACAAATATACCTAGTAGATATGTACTGAGTGTTCCACCCAACAATATCAGAATACATATTCTTCTTGGCTGCTCATGGGTCATTCTCTAAAACAGACCACGTACTAGCCCACAGAACATGCTTAAGTAAATGCAAAGGAACTGAAATAATTCCATGCATATTATCTGACCATAGTGCAGAAATTAATGACAAAAAATCCCACAAGAACCCCATAAGCACATGGAAAATAAATAACACCCTGCTAAACAACAAACTGGTCACAGAAGAAATTAAAGAAAAAATTAAACAATATTTACAACTGAATGAAAATGCAAATACAAATTACCGGAACCTGTGGGACACAATGAAAGCAGTCCTCAGAGGGAAGTTTATAGCATTAAACTCCCACATCAGGAAAATGGAATGAACACACATAAACAACTTAATGCTGCACCTCAAACTTCTAGAAAAAGAAGAGCAAGACAAGCACAAAGCCCAAAGAAGGGAGGAAATTATCAAGATCACAGCAGAAATCAATGTAATTGAAACTAAGAAAACAATACAAAGAATTAATGAATCAAAGAGTTGGTTCTTTGAAACAATAAATAAAATTGATGAGCCCCTAGCCAACCTTATCAAAAAGAGAAAAGAAAAAATTCAAATCCATGCAATAAAAAATGAAAAGGGTGAAATCACTACAGACTGTGGAAATACAGAAGATCATCAATTCTTATGTGGAAAACCTTTACTCTCATAGGTTCGATAACACAGAAGAAATAAACAGATTCCTAGAAACATGAATTACCAAAGCTGGATCAAGAAGATGTAAGACTGCTGAATAACTCAATTTCAGTCAATGAAACTGAGAATGTAATTGGAACCTTACCAACAAAGAGAAGCCCAGGTCCTGATGGATTCACTGCTGAATTCTACAAGAAATTTAGGGAAGACTTAATGCCAACCATCCTCAAATTCTTCAATGAAATTGAAAGGGAAGCAAGTCCCCCTAACTCATTCCTGCAAGCATTACCCTAATACCCAAACCAGAGGAAGACCCAACCAAAAAAGAGAATTATAAGCCAATCTCCCTAATGAACACAGATGCAAAAATCCTCAATAAAATACTGGCATATAGAATGCAAGAAAACATCAAGGAGATGATACACCAGGATTAAGTGGGATTCATCCTAGGAATGCAGGGATGGTTCAACATACACAAATCAATCAACATAATACACCATATCAACAGAGCCAAAGACAAGAATCACATGATCCGCTCAAGAGATGTAGAAAAAGCTTCTGACCAAATCTGACACTGACTCAAGATAAAAACCCTTCAGGATATTGGAATAGATGGTCTTTACATCAATTTGATAAAAGCCATATATGATAAGCCAATAGCCAACATCTTATTAAATGGACGAAAACTAAAAACTTTCAATCTAAAATCAGGAACAAGACAAGGATGTCCATTATTATTACTCCTAATTCAATATAGTTCTGGAAACATTAGCCAGAGCAAGCAGACAAGTGAGTGAAATAAAAGAAATAAGGATCGGAAAGGAAGAAGTTAAATTATCATTATTTGCAGATGATAAGATACTCTACATAGAAAACCCCCCAAACTCCATTGAAAGACGTCTAGATGTAATAACCAAATTCAGTAATGCAGCTGGATACAAAGGCAACACTCAAAAATCAATAGCATTCCTATATAATATCAAACAACAAACTCACTGAGAGAGAAATAAGGGAAACCACACCCTTCACTACAGCGTCCGACAAAATGAAATACTTAGGAATCAATCTAACAAAGGAAGTAAAAGATCTATCCAGTGAAAACTACATTATTCTGAAAAAGGAAATCAAAGAGGATTTCAGAAAATGGAAGGACATTCCCTGTTCATGGATAAGAAGAACAAACACTGTGAAAATGGCCATTCTCCCAAAATTGTTATACAGATTTAATGCTATTCCAATCAAAATAGTGGTTGCGTACCTCACAGAGCTACAGAAATCATTGCAAAAACTGATCTGGAACCAGAAGGGACCTAGAATAGCAAAGGCAATGCTGGGCAACAAAGGTAAGGCAGGAGGCATCACAATCCCCGACCTGAAATTATACTACAAAGCTAGTGTGACAAAATCAGCATGGTACTGGAATAAAAACAGACCCAAAGATCAATGGAATAGATTACAAGATACAGCCACAACTACAAACACACTCAGCCACCTCATCTTTGACGAAGGGGCCAAACATGTACACTGGAAGAAAGATAGCCTCTTTAATAAGTTAAGTAAAGAAATGACTCCATGGCTGTGAGGAAAAAGGAACTCTTCTCCACTATTGGTGGAAGTGCAACCACTGTGAAAATCAGTGTAGAGATTCCTCAATAAGCTAGAATTAGAGATTCCATTTGACTCAGCTATCCTACTTCTGGGCATTTTCCCAGAAGAATTGAAAACATCATACCACAGTGATATATGTGCACCCTTGTTTATAAGCAATATAATTTGTAATAGCCCCAAATCGTGGAAACAATCCAAGTGCCCATCAATCAAGGAATGGATAAAAAAGGTGTGGTATTTTTATACAATGTATTACTAGTCAGCTATCAAGAAAGACTGCATTAGCCGGGCGTGGTGGCGCACGCCTTTAATCCCAGCACTCGGGAGGCTGAGGTAGGCGGAGCGTTGTGAGTT